>NW_021024849.1:2172500-2213426 GCF_004153795.1 Camellia sinensis
ATGCTAATTGAAACATGCCCTGAACTAACCATTGAAAGCTAGTAAATAAAAGGGAAGAAAGCAATGGGGTTAGAAGACATACACACACTCACGCACACTTATTACACAATTGCCCTTGCTCGGAGGGTTCGATAAATATTACAAAACAAATAAATAATTAACTCTTCTAACTAATTAAATATTACATATCTTCTATTTAATTAACAAATTAAATGCAGAAATAGGATGGCCGCAGCCCCGCCTCGAAATGCTAGGATGATGCATGCTCGACTCGCCTCGCCTGGAAACCCGTGCCATGCCATTGTTGCCTCGGTTTACACTGCCTTGCTCCTCTGAAAATTCTGAAAGTCCCTAGACCCATTTTGAATCACCCTCTGAGTGCTCTGGGGTGTCACTAACCACAATTCAAGTTCACCGGCCATAGGGATGGGCTCATCGGCCAAAAGTTACAGCACCGGTTGGAAATTGATGGTCGATCGGCACTGTATGTGGCCGGGCGGCCATTTCTTCCTGCAGAAACCTGTTTTTGACAGCAGCAGAGGGCAGATAGTGCATGGCAAGGAAATTCAAAGCAATGTATACATGGCTACTTTCCCAATCATGCTATGGACTCATGGGAGTGTGACCCTCGATACTCGGGCCACCAATCACGCATTTCGATGCATGATGGCCTAAGACACCAAGTTTGCAACTTAATGTAAATGCATGTATAAAAGAGATGAATGCCTTATGCCCTATCATGTTGGGGTCAAGGGCATTGGCGACCGAGGGTTGAGGCGTGTTTCGTCACTTCGAGTACGAACGCACCTCACCCCTCATGCTTGGTTTGACACCCCAAACCAAACCATGCAATGCATGTATACAAACATGGCTCAAAAATGCAACGTGGCTCAAATATGCAACATGAGGCTAGTGTACAAGGATGCCAAATAGCGCAAGGTGACCCCTTATCATGCAAGATGTAATGTTGCCAAGAATTGCATGCTACAATGCGATGCAACCCTAACAGTGATGCAAGCATGGTATAATGTAAGATGTAATTAGAGGCAATATGTCACAACATGCAACTATAACACAAGGAGGGACTTAAATCGAAATGGGAGGCCTCACAGCACACCCCAAAACAGTGGCCAGAAGATGATGCAAAAGGAGAGACAAATTATGCATGCAAAGTGTGCACACACCAAGGCCCATCACCCAAGCAGGATGGGCTACTCTCAAGAACACTCAAAGGTGATATACATGGATATTAAACACTCATGTTAAACTCTGAAAGCTGCCAAGAATTGCAAAATATGCTAGGGAATGATGAGCAAAAATGAAAGGGATTCAAGGCACAAAAGAGAGCATTGCTCAACACACCCAAGCACTCATGGCGCGAACTAAGCAACCAAAACAAGATTTCTATGCATCAAATCCACCCAAACCCATGACTATGGGTAGCCTCAAATGCCTAAACATGGTATTCATACACATGACTCATTCTAGCATAAAGAACAATCCTTAAAGACATGAAAGGGATGATGAATGCGGCATTACAAGCATGGATTAGGGACTGAATAACATGAGAAGTGATTCCAAATCACTTGAAATAACCCGACTAAAGCATGCTCATGACTCACACCCTCAAGCTCACAAGCCAAAATACAAAGGGCTACCCTTAAACACGGCAAATATGACCAAAACAGTTCCCAAACAGACCTCAAGCATGGTAAGAAAATGGCTAAGAACTTCACAAGTTAGGCCAAAACATGAGAGCATGGTAGACTAATACATGATGCACTTCTAGGCAAAAGAGAGGAATACAAAGCAAGTATATTAAGCATGGAAGGGGTCACTAATCCGACCAAAAGCAGAGGCCATTAATATGACCCAATAACACCCAAAAACCTCTGAAATGAAGCCAAGAACAACTAATCATACATGCTACCCTTATGGGCCAAAAATGCAAACAAAAGAGAGACCAAGGGAGAGGGGTGTCCCTCCCCTATGCAAGACTTCAAAACCCCTTCTTCACCACTGAAAATCCACTGGATTTCAGTGGTGAGAAGGCCAATACACAAAAGTCCCCAAAGCTTATCAAAGAGAGCACAAAAAGGGCCAAACAAGGCCTAAGGAGGGGAGGTCGACCCCCAACACCAAAATGACCTTAATGAAAGATCTTAAGCATGTAAATACAAAACTTTTTTCAGTTATACACAAAGCTTAGATCAGTATGCAAGATAGGTTAAAAACTAGTGCAAGATTGGGGAATATAAAGTAAATAGTGTTACCCTTGAAGAACACTTCAAGAACAGCAAGCTCAGCCCTCTTCTTCTGATCAAAACCAACCCAAAGCTCCAAGAACAAACCCTCAAGACCTCCAAAGTCGAAGTATGGTGTAATAGTAGGTGACTTAGTACAAAACTAAGAACTAAATACACTTTTAAGCCCTCAAACACACACAAATGAAGAGACAGAGGGAGATATAGAGAGAGAAGATGTATATATCAGAATATATATGTTTTAGGTCTGATTTTGCTGGACCAACACAAAGGAGGAGGAGGGGACTCTTATATGGACAACGGAAAAGGCTAAGCTTCCAAGAGAAGCTATCCTAAAGGGGTCAAGTCTTCCAAGGGAAGCTAAGCTAAGGGTGCAAGCTTCTTGAGGCAGCTAAGACAAAGGGTCAAGCTTCCTCAAGCAGCTTGAGCAAAAGGTGCAAGAAGTTTGGATCAAAAGGGTCAAAGGTTCAAAACAGCCACACCCGTGCATGGGGAGGAGGGTCCGTGCATTCCAGCTGGCACAGCTGGCATGCATTATGCCTGTAAAAGGAAAAAAGGTGGTATTAGCCAGAAAAGGAGGCCATCGGCCAAACATAGTGCCGGTCGACCATCCAAATAGCCGACCGGCCATCACTAATGGCCGATGGGAAGAAAACAAAGCCGGTGGCCTCAAGACATGGCCGGTGATGTATAGGGAAGGCCGGTGAGGTGTGGGGATAGCCAACAAGCCACTCTCTGCCCTTCAAAGCAAAAACACAAGTGTTTGGTACAAAACCAAACACAATACAGTCGAGTTGAGAGATCCTGAGGTAAGGCGCGCAGCTGAGACCTCCGAGAACTCAAAGCGAACACGAACATGGATGATCACTGAGTGCTCAAACGGTGACGTCCGAGTCTTGAGGACAGTAAAAAATGAGGTGTCCACAACAACCCGCCCAGGTGTGTGCACGACACAACCTGAGATAAATTCCAAACACGCTGAAATCATGTGAGGAAATGGGACACTTAAACTACGCTGAAATCGTGAGAGGAGGTCCCAAACAACCCGACCAAGCGCGTATACGATGCAACCTAAGATAAATTCCAAACACGCTGAAATCGTGTAAGGAAAGGGACACTTAAACCACGCTGAAATTGTGAGGGGAGGTTCAGAAACAACCCGCCCAGGTGTGTGCACGACACAGCCTGAGATAAATTCCAAACACGCTGAAATCGTGTGAGGAAATGGGACACTCAAACCACACTGAAATCGTGAGAGAAGGTCTAAAACAACCCGCCCAAGCGCGTACCCGACGCAACCTGAGATAAATTCCAAACACGCTGAAATCGTGTGAGGAAAGGGACACTCAAACCGCGCTGAAATCGTGAGAGGAGGCCCAGAAACAACCCACCCATGTGTGTGCACGACACAACCTGAGATAAATTCCAAACACGCTGAAATCATGTGAGGAAAGGGGACACTTAAACCACGCTGAAATCGTGAGAGAAGGTCCAAAACAACCCGCCCAAGCGCGTACATGACGCAACCTGAGATAAATTCCAAACACGCTGAAATCGTGTGAGGAAAGGGGGAGAGGGAGAAACATAGAGACATATTCTAGTGTTTCAGAAAGGCTCAAGCATTGGAACATATTCCAAATGCTCTTAACTGAAAAGGGAGAAAAATAGTGACGTATCCCGGTGTTTCGGAAAGGTACAAGCATTGGAACGTATACCAAATGCTCTTAACCAAAGAGGGAGAAACATAGGGACATATCCTGGTGTTTCGGAAAGGTACAAGCATTGGAACGTATTCCAAATGCTGTTAACCAAAGAGGGAGAAACACAGGGACATATCTCGGTGTTTCGGAAAAGAGGAGAACCATAGGGACGTATCCCGGTGTTTCAGAAAAAAAAAAAGAGAAACATAGGGACATATCCCCGTGCTTCGAAAAGAAGGAGAAACATAGGGACATATCCCTGTGTTTCGGAAAAAAGAGAAACATAGGGACATATCCCCGTGTTTTAGAAAGAAGAAGAGTGTGCATAACAATGCAACAAGAGGAAAGGCACACCTCTCAGCGTATCATACGCGAGAGGGAAAAGGGAAACCTCTCAGCGTATCACACGCGAGAGAGAAAAGGGAAAACCTCTCAGCGTATCACACACGAGAGAGAAAATGGAAAACCTCTCAGTGTATCACACGCGAGAGAGGAAAGGGAAAGCCTCTCAGCGTATCACACACGAGAGATGAAAGGGTAAACCTCTCAGCGTATCACACGCAAGAAAGGAAAGGGAAAACCTCTTGGCGTATCACACGCGAGAGAGGAAAGGGTAAACCTCTTAGCGTATCACACGTGAAAGAGGAAAAGGAAAAACCTCTCAGCGTATCTCACGCGAGAAAGGAAAGGGAAAACCTCTCAGCGTATCACACGCAAGAGAGAAAAGGGTAAACCTCTCAGCGTAGCACACGCGAGAGAGGAAAGGACTGTGCAAGAAAGCGCAGTCATCCAAACGCGTGTCAAACGCGAGAGGAGGAAGATATCAGAACTGAACTGGAACTTCTCTGAATGAACAGTACATACAATACCATGCATGAATGAGAAAGAAACTCGATAGATACAATGCAATATAACGCATGATGTTTAAGGAATGCAATAAACAAACAAAGCGGCGCTTTAGAAAGCACCTCATGAGGGAGTGGCGGTGAACTGCTCTACTCCGATGGGGATCTCCCCTTGTGTTCTTCTTACACTTACCTTCAAGTTACAGTACAAAGGTCCTAAAATGCTGACAAGGAGCAACATCTGCTGGGGAAACCACGGATGCCTCTTTCCTTCCTGATCACATTCACAACTTTCCCTATTCTTCAACGGGGTGACAGACTAGGTTGGTTCAGTATCCAAAATTGAGATGCATACCCGCTACCTCAACCTATGGGGCTTCCATACATATTTCAAGCTGAGAATACACCCCTGGGTATTTAAACCAGACTTTAGTCTTGAAAATTCCAAACCTTTGTGTTCTAGGCAACAGCCATTCGAACTCTAGTTTCCACCATCGCAGTTGATCTCCTAGGAACTCATTGCAAACACAGCCAAGATACCTTTGGCAAGAATGGTACTCTGGGAGAGCACTTCTGATCGCCTTTCTGGCATTGAAACAGTTAACACAGTATTCTATTCACACAGTTCGAACAGCACACTGCTTATTTTGAACACACAGCTCATAACACAGTCTTCGATTTATTTGGCACACAGCTCATAACACTGTACTTCGTTTACTCTAAACATACAGCCCATAACAGCACACTGTTCATTCTAAACACACAGCTCATTCCAAACGCACGAGAAAAAATGACGGGACTTGCAGAAGTTGAAACACACTCAGATGCTCCAAATTTTTCCTTTTTTCTTTTGCTTCGCAGCCCGGAACCCATATAGCTTCAGATAGGTCTTGGTTTCACTATTCTCACATGACCTGGGTTGAGCCCTACAGTTTTATGAAAGAACGAATCATGTTTTGCACAAATGTGAAGAATGACAAAGCACTTTGAGCACAAAATGATTTTATTTTGAAATTGAGAAATGAATTCTCGACCGGGTATTGAGCCTACGACTGGACATAGTGCACCATAACTCAACAACAAAAAACAAAAGGTAAACAACCTAAACACATTGAGAAACATTCGAAACGACTCAAAGCAAGAATCGAGACAAACAAAACAAAAGATACAACACTCAGACGTATTCGAATGGCAAGAGACCTCTTAGTTCACAGGGAGCCAGTTTCTTTGGGTATTGTTTCCCACCCTTTTCTAATTTGTGATTCTCATATCACTCGGCCCTCAGGCTCTGTTTTTCTAAAAAATCCCTTTTCTCACCTTTTTTCTCAGCACACATCTCTCTATTCTTTAATCTCTCATTTTTTATCCCTCCATTGGGTGGTTGATGGATAAACAAGAAGTTGCGGGCTCTTGCCCCTAGCATCTTGCTAGATTCTCATTCTTCTCCGCACAGCTAGTGAATTTTCCCACAGAGGAGTTGCAACAGGATGTGCAGTAGATCCATAGCTGACAATGGTTGGCGACGTCTTTGGCCAGTATGGATGTGATCATACCTGTCTAGATGAGGGAATGGAATATCTTGATCCACTCCATTTCCTGCTTCACACTTGGCTTGATACCTCGCTGCTTGGAGGATGAGAGAGCTTTCAGCCCTTTATTGTTAGCTTCAGTTGTCCCCTTTTCTGGCAGGTATAGTGCCTTTCTTGGTAAGTATGGTGCCCTTTCTGGCAAGTGCATTGACATCGGGGAACAGACAGGAAACATGACTTAACTGTGCCCCTAGATTATCTTTTAACCATTTTTTGTTTTGGACTTCTGCTAAAACAATTTTAATCAATATGAGAGTTAGATTAGCATGCTTGTTCGATTTTTTGATTTAAAATCATGCAAGTTAGGCTGTGAGCACTGAAAATTTTCCTTTTTTGGGTCCAAGAAATGGTCCAATTTTGGGAAAATGGAATAATTTTTTAGAGAATTAGTCAACCTCAGTAAAAATTCTCAAAAACTATTTTTACAAATGGCCACTGCTCGACCAACACAGAATTTACTCTTGAGATGCACAACCTCAGATCCAAAACAATGGAAAATTGTCCCTTGCTTGAAGAGAGTTGCATGGCAACGGAAAGTTGCCCCTTGGTGAATAGCACCGCAGCACACTGTACGACAACGGAAAGTTGCCCCTTGTTTGAATGGCACCGCAGCACACTATAACCAGTCCTCATAACGGAGGTCACAACCGAACTCTCGGATACAGAGATGACAAAGATGACCCGTTCAATCTCATGGACACAATTGATTTGGAAGTGTTTATGGCTGGACTTCAAAATGAAGTTGTCTACGTATCCCAAACATGGGAATCAAGCCTTACGTAGTTCGGGGGTTAAGGTACACTCGGGTATTTAACCTCTCCTTTTGCGCTCTAACTTTTGCCAAGGCCGCCCTTTCTGGGTTTTCAACCTTGCGAGCTATGTTTTTCTTTTCTTTTCAATTCTTTTCATTTTATTTCTTTTCTTTTCTTCTTTTTTTTTTCCTTTTTGGTTTTTTGCATCTTTTTTTTTCTTCTTTTTTTTTTTGCTCTAACTTTTGTCTGGGTCGTCCTTCTGGATTTTCGGCCCAGCGAGCCTCTCAAGGGTAAAAGTGTAGCAAGTCCATGTCAAATGGTTTTTAGGATCTCGGAGCCATCTAAATCCAGGAGAATGGCTGTTGTTTACTGATGATGTAGGAGCCCATCCAATGGGGGGCTGAATTGCCCTCAGTGTTGTGGATAGGAACTCAGTTGTCCTTCAACAATATTTTCTTCTTTCCTCCCTTTTGGGATTTGGCATTCTTGCCGATCTTCATTGGCTTGAGAAATGCCCCAATTCTTGACTCTTCAAGCACATCTGACATCTTTTGCCCCTAGTTCGAGGGGTGCTCCTGATCTAGCTTCGCAAAGTTCTTTTGACAACACCTGATCTTCTTGATCTGATTTTCTTTGCCCTAGTTCGAGGGCTGCTTCTGATTCGGCCACACAGGCCTCACATTGTGATTGACCGTTGAACATTCTGGGTCCAAGTTCAAGGTCTGAAAGCGATAGGGATCGAGTCTCGAGGTTGAGAGCAATCCTAGGTTGCACAATCTCAAGAGCGATTCCACGCAAGTCTTCGCAAGACGGCGCAAAACATTTTTTTGAAATCTTTTAAGAAAACGACTAGCACTATAAGAGAAAGCACCTTTGCCGACTAATTTTGGCGACTAAAAATTTTTTAGTCACCAAAAGTATACTTTTTGGTGACTAAAATTCATTTTGGTCGACATTTGTTCTATATTTCGCTACTAAAATATTTTAGTCGGAAAATATTCTCAATTAGCGACTAAATTTTAAATTAGTCAACAAAAATTAGACTTTTCAATGACTAAAAAAAAATTAGTCGCTGTTGGTGTACAATTTAGGCAAAAAAAATTAAAATTAAATCTGTATTATACACTTTTCCCGACTAAAATACTTATTAGTCACCAAATTGGCTTTACCGACCAAAAATTTCGTCGATAAAGACTGATTAGTCATTCATCCCCCGACTAAAAATAATTTAGTCGGTAAAAAGTTGTAATTCGAACTCGCGCCACTTCATTAAGTGATGCGCGCGCGTTGCTGGTGACGTATAGGCAACCATCTCACACATTGAACCATAGTGTATCACACATCTCACCAAATCCCTTACAGAGCTCAGCCCCCTCACTATATTCTACTGTACGGGCGACGCACAGACGGCCACATCCACCGCCACCGGAGCCAATCACCACTGTCTCAGCCCTTGAATCACAGGTTCTCTCTCTCTCTCTCTCTATCGCTTTGGCGTTGTGCTTCTCAGTCCGTATGTGCCTCTCTCGCCTGAGCTCTCAGGAAAATGACGTATCTATGTCTTTGTCTATCTCTATGTCTCTCTACCTCTTTCTCTCTATCTACATCCCCCTTTCCCCGTGTTTTGCCCCTATTTCAGACCCGTAGCTTGTTGTGCAATGTGTGTGAATGATGTTTACTGTGTGTGAATGATGTTTGAATGAACAATCCGAAATCGATTTGTAAGCAATTTGTAATCATTCAATCAGTGTGTAATAAGCAATTTGTAAGTAATTTTTTTTTTTTTTTTGGCTCTAAAAAAGTAGTGATGTGTGTTGTGAGAGAGGTACTTCGTTGTAAGAACTTGAATCAGACGTTTCAAACTTAATGAAAGCCCTAAAGAATCTGAACACTGTTATTCAGAGATTTTCATTTAACTGAAGTGTATAATGAAAGGGATTGGGATAATGATTTTAAAATCATTGATCCAAGAATGAATACCAAAAACAAAATCGCTTCTCTAGACCCATTGATTCAAGAAGAATACTGGAACTAGAGATACCAACAATCATTAATTCACGCAGAATATCCAAAGTTCGAGAAAATAGTAAACAACTCAAAAAATCAATTTTCAAAAACTGATTAACACTTAGGCTTACGATGCGATTTATAATGAATAACAAATCTAGTCCAACTAGGAAACTATCTCCGGCAATTTGGCAATTCATTGTCAGACATGATACTAATTAAGAAAAATACAAAAATGACAAAAAAATAAAATAAAATAAAATAAGTGAAAATATTCAACATGAACATGGAAACAACTAATTTAGACTCGTAGGATCAAGACAGAATCAACAAAATTGGATTCTAACTTTTTCATCAAAAGTAAGAAAAAATTCACTTCCCCTTTTCAAACTATCAAACTTGTCACTTTATCGCATAAACTATCAATTTGAACAATTAGTACACTTTACCCCTTAAAACTATTGACATTAATTCACTTTATCCTAAATCGTCAGCGGATTTAATATTTTTAAAGAAATATCACCCCTGGCTGGCAGCACCAAAAATATTTGTGCATGTGATTTGCTCAATTTGATTGTATCCATAGATAGTTTGCTATAATTGGTTGTATTTTGTGTTTTATTGAAGGTTTTTCAAAACAAAATTTGTGTTTTGCTGCATGATATCTTGAAATTTGCCTCCTTACTATGGGCTAAAGTGAATCAATACCCTCAATTTATCATGTGTGTGCCAGTGTGATATTTCATAAAAATTATTAACATCATCAACGGATTGGGGTAAAATGAACTAATGTCAATAGTGCGTGTTCAAATTTATAGTTCAGGGTTAAAGAAGCAAAAGTATAATAGTTTGTAGGGTCAAAATGAATTTTTTCCTCAAAAGTCATTGAAGGCTCAAATCTTTTCAAAATTGGCAAAAATCACTAATTTGAGGCCCAAATGAGGGAATCCGCCTAGCATCTAATACGAAGAGAGGGAAAATATGTATGTATGAACTTATAACACAATAAAGCAAACACTCTTTTTTTCAATCTGATAGAGTGTAGGAAGATGTAAAAAGCACAAATAATGTGCCAAGAGAAATTGAGTCAAAGTCCAAGTGTGATTATGGAAAAGCCTCTGATTTTACCTAAATAACAACATATGCCTTCTGATTACTAAGCATATGACAATGCCCTTCTCTTCCTCTAGCTTCCCTTCTTTCTCACCTAATAAATTTTTTTGACATAGTTTCATGAATCAAATATAATAACACTAATAGTGAAACTCAAAGGGCTACAATATTTGTTAATTCACTTTGGGGCATCCAAGTTTCCCGCAGTGAATCTCTTTGTTCACTACAAGAGAAAGCACCTTTGCCGACTAATTTTGGCGACTAAAAATTTTTTTGTCGCCAAAAGTATACTTTTTCGCGACTAAAATTGATTTCATATCTTATGCCAAATCTGTAACTTTTGACCTGTAGAAATGACAATTTTTTTCCAAGGTCTACTCCAAGAGAGTATGACAATTTCTACAAATCATATGTATCTAATCTTCTTACCCTTAGGGCTTAGATGAAGCCCTACTCAACAAGCAAAGGCGGCACTAATATGGAAATAAAGATGATAAATCCAATATGTAAATGTAATCAGTCTATTCATTTAAACTTGCTATTTATCACATTGGCAGGTTCCACATAGGGAATACAATATACTTATAGTCATCTGTCGTAAAATATACTTATTTGTCTAACACTTAACTATATATAAAAGTCATCTGTCTTAATTAAGAAGTCAAAATATGACGATCATATCATTCCGTTGTTGAGTATTTTTGTTTATTTGTTGTCCATTCCTACATTAAAGTTTGCTTCACTTGTAGGGTTCACAAGATGGACAAGAGTTGGATGATGATAAAAGATAGGTTGAAAAGTAAAGAGCACCAACAAGGTGTTAAGTCATTTATTGACTTTGCTACGAAGGATTTAGGCCCACACGATGAAATACGTTGTCCGTGTGTTGATTGCTTGAATGGCACAAAACATAGTCCACAAGTTGTACGCCTGCACTTAATTCGAAGACGAATCGTGTGTTCTTATAGAACTTGGGTGCACCATGGGGAACATGTTCCACTGTGTCATGATCATCCTGGTGCGTCAAACATTGATGGTGAAAGATATGGAGCTGCAATTTTTGACATTGATGATAATTTGGGCAAGTTGCCTACTATGTTGGAAGAGATTTACATGAGTGGCCTCATGGATGATCATATCGACGAATCAACTAATAGCTTGGAGAGAGAAAATTTGGTGAATTTCATTAGGTTGTTTGATGATGCTCGACGCAAAGTGTACCCGGAGTGTGAAAAGTTTTCCGTTTTGTCCTTCGTTATTAAAATGCTTCATATTAAGGTGTACAATAAATGGAGCAACAAATCTTTCGATATGGTTATGCAAGTTTTCAAAGACATTCTCCCAAAGTGTGACGAAACAGTTCCATGGACCCTTCATGAATTGGAAAATTTCTTACATGAATTGGGTTTGGGATATGAGGCCATTCATGCATGCAAGAATGATTGTATTTTGTTTTGGAAGGACAACGCAAAACTGGATAACTGCTCTACATGTAAGGAGTCTAGATACAAGTTCAACGATCAGAGTGGTAAAAAGATTCCTCACAAAATTTTGAGGTACTTTCTTTTGACATCGAGGTTGAAGCGTTTGTACATGTCGAAAAAAACCGCCGCAGATATGAGATGGCACAAAGTTGAAGCGTTTGTACATGTCGAAAAAAACCGCCGCAGATATGAGATGGCACAAAGAGAAGCGTGTGGATGATGGAGTGTTAAGGCATCCAACCGATGGTCAGGCATGGAAGGACTTTGATACGCAGCATCCGAAGTTTTCTGTGGAACCCCGACATGTAAGGTTAGGGCTTGCCATGGATGGTTTTAACCCATTTGGAAATATGAGCACATCGTACAGCATGTGGCCCGTACTGTTAATGCCTTACAATCTTCCCCTGTGGAAGTGTATGAAAGAGCCATATCTGATGATGTCAATGCTTATTCCTGGTCCATCCTCTCCTGGAAGAGACATCGATGTTTACTTGCAACCATTAGTGGAGGAGTTAAAGAATTTGTGGGACCATGGTGTGCAAACATATGATGCCACAATCGGTGAAATATTTACAATGCATGCAGCAGTCATGTGGACCATCAATGACTTCCCTGCAAATGGTACCCTCTCTGGTTGGACTACAAAAGGTTACTTGGCTTGCCCTAATTGTAACATAGATGCATCATCTCAGTGTCTGCGAAGTGAGATAGGGTATATGGGTGCCCGTCGGCACTTGCCCGAGAACCATATTTGGCGAAGAAGTAAGCTCTTCAATGGCCAGAACGAGCATCGGTCCAAACTTGTGGAGTTATCGGGAGATCAAATACTGCAGCAAATTGATTCGGAGACATATAGGCCGAATGGCAAGCATCCAAACAACTGAAAAAGACAACGGAATGAAAGTCCACTTTCCAATTGGATAAAAAGAAGCATTATGTTCGACCTACCCTATTGGAAAATGCTGAAGCTTCAACATAACCTCGATGTCATGCACATAGAGAAGAACATATGTGACAATCTGGTTGGGACACTACTAAGCATTGATGGCAAGAACAAGGACACGGATAAAGCCCGCTTGGATCTAGAAGACATGCGGATACGCAAGGAGTTACAATTGAAGAGGCGTTCCAATGGCTCATTTGAGAAGCCTCTGGCATGTTACACATTGTCCCCAGTAGAGCGACAAGGTTTTTGTGATTTCTTGAAATCGATTAAGTACCCTGATGCCTATGTAGCAAATATATCCAATTGTGTCACCGCTCAAGGTGGAAAATTATCTGGCCTCAAAACTCATGACTGTCATGTCCTTCTACAATGACTACTTCCAATTGGGATGCGTGGATACCTGTCGAAGGAGATTGGGACCACACTCTTTGAGTTGGGAAATTTTTTCAAACAATTGTGCTCAAAGACATTGAGGGTGACTGATTTGGAGAAAATGGAGGAAGAAATTGTACTTATACTTTGTAAGCTTGAGAAGATTTTTCCTCCCGCATTTTTTGATGGCATGTAGGATGCTCAGACTTCTGAAAGGCTTTGTTCGCAATAAAGCTCGGCCAGAAGGGTCCATTGCGGAGGCTTACATTTCAAAAGAGTGTACGACGTTTTGTTCAATGTACTTAGATGGGGTTGAAACGATGTTTAATCAAGAAGAACGGAACTATGATGGGGGTGACAACGGCGCAGGGTTGGCGATTTTCACTCAAAATGTTCGTCCGTTTGGTCTACTAACAAGGGAAAATGATGTGTCTGTAGCTGACCATGAAAGGGCTCATTGGTTTGTCCTACACAACAGCTTAGAAGTGGATGAATATCTAGAGTACACGTCGAACCTGTGACGTACTATATGTGACCTATATGCTTTTTAATTAGGAATTATTCTGCAAATTACTTACAAATTATATTTTCCTACATAGGGAACACAAGACGTTGTTGCAACAACAATATGGAAGTGCATGCAACATTGCCAAGATACAATGCAAAGAATTTCCTAAATGGTTCAGAGATCGCGTATGCTAAAATTCCTTATATGGTAGTTTACACATCAACTTAAGTTATGTCAAAAAATAACAGGACAATTTTTTCTTATGTAGATGAACCAATTGCGGCACAACAAGTCACCCGAAGCCACAGATGAGATGTGGTCACTAGCAAATGGTCCTAACAGCTTAATGAACACATATTCGGTATGCATTTGTAATGGCGTCCGATTCCATGCTCGCGACCATGACAACCGTCGTAAAACTCAAAATAGTGGATTGGTAGTGGAAGGGAACCATGAAGGCCAACTCATAAAGTTCTACGGCTACATTTGCAAAGTTTGGGAAATGACATATTTGTTTAGGCACCGTGTTGTTTTATTCCAATGTGAATAGTATAACACTGGTAGTAACAAAACTTTGCGTGTCGAACCACATTTCACTACTATTGATATACACAGTCGATGGTATAAAGATGACCTGTTTGTGTTACCAAGTCAAGTGCAACAAGTTTTCTACGTGCATGATACGAAGTTAGGTGCCAATTGGAGAGTAGTAGAAAAGTTTCAACAACGACGAATTTGGGATGTGCCCGAGGTGGATGTGCCATAACCTGATGATGTGTTCCAACAAGATGAAAGCACTAATGTTGTACCAACTGAGCCTATGGATGACGATGTGGTGTTGCGTCGAGATGATATTAACGCTAAAATTATTCCAACAGAAGTTTTCATGTACAACCCTTGCTTGGTATGGACGATGACTTCATATGTGATGATGAAGATGAACCGACAATGGAGGGTGACAATGAAGAAGAAGATGAGCTTGACAGTGATTTTGATTCAGATATGGACATAGAGTGTTGATGTTTTGTGTTTTTGTTGTTTTGTTGATGTAATGGGGGAAGGGATGGAGGAGATTGCCCTCCTTTATGTGTTATGTAATTAGATAAGAGTTTAGTCCTTTTGTTTATATTGTTCTTGATGTCATCATATTGGCCTTCACGTTGTCTTGGATGTTGTCTACAACCATTTGCATGGAAGTGGTCCATTTGATGAGAACTATGTTCTTGACAAGGTCATGAGGTGATTCCTATGTTGTATTTTTAGCTTTCTTTCCTTCCTTTATTTACTTTTTTGTTAAAAAGATCTCTTCATACTCCTGTCATATTCAAAATATTTAGGCATCAAGGTGATTTATTAATGCACCGATTTTCATGAGTGGTTTAATTAAACTTAGGCATCAAGGTGATTTAAGTATGACATGAGAATAAATTCAATCCATGGTCTCTAAGTGTTGATAGTTTCCAGCGCTATCTTAGTTGTAAATATATTGCTATTGGCCCTTTGAATATTAACAATTCTCTAGTTACCTTTTACATTGGATAAAATTTGCCGCTATGAGTTCATCCAGCATCTTAGCTTTTCTTGCTTGTCCATCCTTGTATATATTTGCATGAATATCCTTCCTGGAGTTTTTATATCTGGTTTTCAGCCTAAGCAGTGGTATACATCTCGTTACTCAAATCTATTGAACTTGGCAATAATATTAATCTAGTTTCTATTCTTCATGCATTATGGAAATATGAAGTTTATGAATGGGATTTGATGAGAACTTGTACATTTATATTTGTGGCATTGGAATAGAAATAAATTCAGAGCCACATCAAAACACCTTGGATTTTCTTTCCATATATAAACTATGGTGCATGCCAAAATTGCCCATATTTGTGAAGGGTAAAGGAGGTAGTTGGATGGCAATAGATTGAATAGGAATGGGAGACACTTAAGGAGAAGAAACAAAAGGAAGAGAAGCAAAGGAATTTTGATTCTGTGTCTCACTATGAAAATGTTGGGACTGAGATTAATTCTGATTCTGGGGTCGAGTATGAGGATGCTATGACTGAGAGTAATGAGAAGCAGACTGGGAAGTCTGCTGATTCTGTACCTGAGAAGCAGACTGTGAATGCTGCTGATTTTGTGCCTGAATCTGATGTGAATTCTCCTAAAAGGTAAATCTGATGTGAATTCTGCTGAAAGGTAAATCTAGTTATTGGCATTGATATGATAGGCAGGTTGATGCCTTGATGATTCAGCCTCTCTTTGGATCACTGGACTGTAATCAATCAAAGATGCTTCTTCCTGTTGTTGTCATGTAAAAAGGAACATTATGTTAAATATTTATGTGCTACTGTGGTACAAGGGAATTACTTTTCTCTAGATTTATAGCAATTGAGCAAAGTTTACCAGTGTTTATGTCAATTTGTTTTTCTTACTTAACACTAGCAAATATGGTGCTAAAATTTGTATATTTGGCTGAATCTATTGACTTAATAGATACTTTACCTAATTCCTATATTTCACATTTATGCTTAACATTGGTTTGTGTATATCACTTTTATTTGACAATCATTATCAATGTTTACTTAATAATAGTGATGATGCTTATATAACATTAGTTTGTGTATATCAATTCATGTCCTCATAATATCGATGATGCATGTGATGCGTTTACTTAATATATCATGTTTGCTTGCTTGTACTTTCCAGGTACAAGCATGGTTCCTGGGACGAAAACAGGGCGGCGTAAGAAAACAGCAACTAACCCCATAGCATCACCCTCGGGAACAGTTGCACCTGTCGTTGTCACACCACAGACTTTATCCGATGAGACACAACCGCCGGATGACACACAAACATGTGTGGAAGAGACACAGGCGCACGACGTAGGTAAGACCATTGTAGTTTTGTAGGTGTGTTTTGGCCCCTAAAGATCACTTTACTTGATTGAAGCAACGGATTTTATGTCATCTAGAAGAACAAGTTCTTGCATGTCTTACAAAATTCAAATCCCTTACAAAATTTGCTTCGATGATTGTTAAATTTAGTATTAATTATTGTTCATTATATGTTTGGTGAACTAATTGCATGTGAAGGCCTTACACTTGTTGCCCCTTCTTGACCAGGGAAAAGTAACTCAAATCGTGTACGCAGTCCTACAGTTGGAAAAGGAGTGCAAAACAGGCTTACGAGAAAAAAGGGGGAGAAGTTACATGTATATGTCAATCGCATGCTTAATGCACTCACTGGAGGGAATGCCACGCCTGCCACAAATGAGTTGGGCTTGCAAATAAGGCGGTTGTGCCCCCTTAAGGGAGTGAAGTCATGGAAGAAAATTGATCAGAGTATCAAAGATGATGTAGTACAGGCTGTGCTAGTAAGTTCGGACCTTAAACTAAATGTCTCCATTACGTACATTAGGTTTTGCAGCATTCCATTTCTGTAATACGTCACACACTTATGCTTGCAGGACACGTTTGAAATTGGTGAGGATTTCCATACTGATCAACAAGCTCAAGAGATCATTGATACGAAGGCGTATCTCTTGTACAAGGACTGGAGGTACACCGTGAAGCAACACTACAAAAAACTTATAGAAGAGGCTGTTGATGACCCGTATAGTCATCCGCCTAAAGGAGTTTGCTTGGATGATTGGAAACACAAGATTGATTTCGCTTGGAAGGATGAATCTCATTTGGTAACAAACAAATATAAATGACCCTATTGTTTTATTTGTGTATCATGCGTTGATATGTACTAATTCTTGAATAATTCTTGTTTTAGAAACGCTCGGAGTTTGCTGCCATACAATCACACCAGTGGATCTCGCTCATTTCCAATAGCAATGTCGCTTATGGTGAGTTACATACATTTGGAGCAGATTTGTCAGCACTTACATATGTAAGGTGAAAGTCATGGTTACTATTCTGATGAATTAATTTTGTTATTTGAAACTAACAGGCAGATGAAAATAGGGAGTTGGATTTTCTGGAATTTTATTCGAAATCACATAAATCGAAGAAAACAAATGAATGGATTGAACCCAAATGTGGTGAGCTACATGTAAGGAGTAAACTTTTTTCGCCTACTGTTGTAATATTCATGCATATCTTAGCAGAAAATGGTATGTGATTCTTTGTGCCATTGTTGAATAGTCTACTTGTTTTGGTAATGACATGATGCAATGGTGAATCGACAAGCGACAGCCACGGATGCGGGGATCCCATTGACACATGAGGAACTCTCATGGCAAGTGTTTGGATAGAGAAAGAATTACTTGCATGGAGTTGGGATAGGCCCACAACCCTATTCGCCATCTGATAGTGCGGCACGATCTCGTGACAAACAAATGGAGGCAATGCGATCTAAGATTGACGTTCTTCAAGAAAATTTAATGAAGGAGAAAGAAGAGGGCGAGAGAGATCGTGAAGAGATGACGAGGGAGAGAGAGGAGTTGATGACAGAAGTAGAAGAAGGAAAAAAAGCAAGGGAGGCGCAACAAGAACAACTGAATCATTTGAACTCTGTGGTTTTACGACTATCAACACTGTTGGAGGGTTCAGACGGGCATCGTCGTATTTGGTAAGAAGAATTTCATTCGTCTCATACTAACAGTTATACACACTTAGATTTACATATTCACTAAACAATACTACGCATTGGGTATACCATAACAAGAGACATTAGGTTTGTTAGGTATCAAAATACATTGGTATTTATGGCGAAAATTTGCTTGAAGTCAAATAAGCCATTCATGGTGTCGCAAGGGTAATTTATGGTTGACAGTCTGCACCAAGTTAGGCTCCGGCATGCTAATTTTTGTAAAGTCAAGAGTA
Organism: Camellia sinensis; assembly: GCF_004153795.1. NCBI lineage: Eukaryota > Viridiplantae > Streptophyta > Magnoliopsida > Ericales > Theaceae > Camellia > Camellia sinensis. The sequence continues at coordinate 2,190,910 of NW_021024849.1, forward strand.
AATTTGCATGAGATCTTTGTAGTTTTAGAAGAACTCTAGCTGGACCTCACATCATTGTGCCGTGATGGGTTGTTGAGGTGCCTGATTTTGATGACGCTGAATGGGATTTACAACCTTTCTTTCTAAAGGAGCTGGGATTCTGGCCAGTGAGCTAGTCTCTGCCTTCCTTTTATAAGGGAAAATTCAGATTTTACTCAAGCTTCATAAATATTTTCTTGAAGGATGTCTGGAGGTTTCTCTGTCTTCTAATTCTATTTGGTCATTTTCCTTATTTTTGTCTGCTCTAATAATGGCTTACATATCTATTATAGAGGCTTATAGGGTGTTAAATCTTTGCTTCACCAACCATGCTATTGCATCATCAATTTTTCTATGTTGTTTATAATCCTTTAAAAGATCATTAGGGTTAGGCTTGAGCTGTTTTGGTGGAAAATTCTCAGGAAAATTTTTAGGAAAAGAAATTTCCCTTACCATCCTTTACAAAGGCATTAGTGGGAATGTTTCTTTGGGCTCTATTAGTTTGATGAAAAATTCTTCAGGAAAAAATTCTATAGGAAAAAAAGAGGGTAACTTAGTGGTGTCAATAGACATTTTCCTCACATGAAAAGACCAAATCAACTTTCTTGAAGCTTTATCCTCCGCTGTAGCTCCTTTTCCAACAAATTCACTGAGCAGCATTAGTTTGTTAATAAAATGACAGCTTATTCAGACCTCCAATTATGATAATCTCCTGTCTACAATTCCCAATGTTGGTACCTGTTAATTTATGTTTTATTTTTATTCTTTTTATTTTGTATGTCCTTTTAAATAAATGTTAAAATTGAATTGGTGCTATGGTATCTTTGTTCATTACATTAGGACACTAGTTATTGATTTTTGTAAGCAGAAACCCACTATTTTTGTCACACCTATGGATTGCCATTACATTAGCATTTTGCTAGGATATTGTGTTCTTTTGAGCTAAACAATTTCATCAAACCACAGTATGAAGCTTGGAGTATGGCTTAGGCATCAAACTTGAAAACTTTATCTAGGCGCGTTTCATTTCATTCACATAATTTATTTTGGATGTGAAAAAAGATTTAGTTTCCTTCTGTAAGAAAATTGTTAAGGATGTCTCTATAAATTCAACTGGTTTTGCTAGTTTATTGATGTCCAAAAGGTGTCTTCCTGAAAGGTAAATCTGGTTTCTTTGGCTCCCAAAAAAGATGAATCCAATTTCTGTGTTTGTCAACTTAGTCCTTTCAAAAATACTTTCACATTTAGCCACTATATTTTGTAGTGCACAATCAAGATTGGTTCAGACCTGTGATTTGAGAGTTACAACATATCAATTTTCCTAGTTTTATCATAAATTGTAGGTGGGCATTTGTAAACTTCAATCTCAAAACCAGGGGATCTATTTATCCCAATCAATATTGGATGGTTGGGAATGGTAGATGCTCCTCTTTAGTGAATGTTAACCTAACCTTTTTTTTCTGCATACAGATGCAAACCAAACATGAAACATATTGTTATTTGTAGGAATTATTTTTCTGCGTAAAAAGTTTGTCCTACATTTTGTAGGGTGGATCAGCTCTTCTATACTGTGTTTAGATTTACAATTTGAGAAAAGAAAAGAACAGAAAACAGAAAGAGAAATACGATTCTATTTCATTCATTTTCTCCTTCTTATTTCTTTCCCACCCCAAATACTTCATCCAAACATAGCCTAACATAGCCTTAAGGGATGAGGGTGTTAGACACAGCAATTAATAATTCAGTTGTACTCCTAGAGAACTAAGGACCACCTAGATCATATGGTTGTTAGTGCATGAGACCTAAATCATGTGGCCATGTGTGCATGAGTTAGAGGGACAAAAGGCTTTTTAGGTACAACAGATCTAGTATATGCATGGCTACATGAGCTATGGGTGAAACTTCGGCGAGTCTAACTTGAACAACCTTAGCTTGCAAAATTTAACGCCTTTGGTTAGTATAATTCCAAATTTAGAGTAAAAATTTGTCAATCCAAATTAAAGTTGAACATCGCATGGGATCTCTCTAACCAAGCAACCTGGATTATGTTTCATGTTTATAATTTCTCAAGACTTGTATATTTAAAAAAAAAAAAGGCAATTTAAGATAATCGAAAAGTTTTGTTGTATTGAGTTTGGATAACTCAAGCTGAGATAAGCTCAAACTTAGACTGGATGGGTAACTCAAGCCGAAATAAGCTCAAACCTAGACTGGATAGGATAGATTTTCTCATCTTAAATTTCCGAATAGGACTTGTGACAACTGACGGAATGTTATTCAGACCTATAGGGTGGGATTTAGAGACAAATACGCCGAAAACTTAGTCGAAAAAGGGCGTTTCGGGGGCGAAAATTCAAAACAGCCCCCGAACCTTCGTGTGGCCGACACGGGCAGCTTCCCTATGTCAAATAGGACTTATGACAACTGATAGAATGTTATTCGGACCTATAGGTTGGGATTTAGAGCCGAATACGCCCAAAACATAGTCGAAACATGGCGTTTCGGGAGCGAAAATTCAAAACAGCCCCTGAACCTCCGTGTGGCCAAAACGAACAGTTTCTCCATGCCAAATATGACATGTGACAACTGACGGAATGTTATTCGGACCTATAGGTTGGGATTTAGAGACGAATACGCCCAAAATTTAGTCGAAAAAGGGCATTTCGGGGGCGAAAATTCAAAACAGCCCCCGAACCTCCGTTTGGCCGACACGGGTAGCTTTCCCATGCCAAATAGGACTTGTGACAACTAACGGAATGTTATTCGGACCTATAGGTTGTGATTTAGAGCCGAATACGCCCAAAACTTAGTCGAAAAAGGGCGTTTCGTGGGCGAAAATTCAAAACAGCCCCCGATCCTCCGTGTGGCCGAAACAAACAGTTTTCCCATGCCAAATATGACTTGTGACAACTGACAGAATGTTATTCGGACCAATAGGTTGGGATTTAGAGACGAATACGCCCAAAACTTAGTTGAAAAAGGGTGTTTCGGGGGCGAAAATTCAAAACAGCCCCCAAACCTCCATTTGGCCAATACGGGTAGCTTTCCTATGCCAAATAGGACTTGTGACAACTGACGGAATGTTATTCGGACCTATAGGTTGGGATTTAGAGTTGAATACGCCAAAAATTTAGTCGAAAAAGGGTGTTTCGGGGGCAAAAATTCAAAACAGCCAATGATCCTCCGTGTGGCCGAAACGAACAGTTTCCCCATGCCAAATATGACTTGTGACAACTGATTGAATGTTATTCGGACCTGTAGGTTGGGCTTTAGAGACAAATACGTCGAAAACTTAGTCGAAAAAGGCCGTTTCGGGGGCAAAAATTCAAAACAGCTCCCGAACCTCTGTGTGGCTGACATGGGCAGCTTCCCCATGCCAAATAGGACTTGTGACAACTAACGGAATGTTATTCGGACCTATAGGTTGGGATTTAGAGCCAAATACGCCCAAAACTTAGTCGATAAATGGCATTTCGGGGGCGAAAATTCAAAACAGCCCCTGAACCTCCGAGTGGCCAAAACGAACAGTTTCCCCATGCCAAATATGACTTGTGACAACTGACGGAATGTTATTCGGACCTATAGCTTGGGATTTAGAGATGAATACGTCCAAAACTTAGTTGAAAAAGGGCGTTTCGGGGGCAAAAATTCAAAACAGCCCTCGAACCTCCGTTTAGCTGACACAGACAGCTTTTCCATGCCAAATAGGACTTGTGACAACTAACGGAATGTTATTCGGACCCGTAGGTTAGGATTTAGAGACGAATACGCTCAAAACTTAGTCGGAAAAGGGCGTTTCGGGGGTGAAAATTCAAAACAGCCCCCGAACCTCTGTGTGGCCAAAACGAACAGTTTCCCCATGCCAAATATGACTTGTGACAACTGACGGAATGTTATTCAGACCTATAGGTTGGGATTTAAAGACGAATACGTCCAAAACTCAGTCCAAAAAGGGCGTTTCGGGGGTGAAAATTCAAAACAATCCTCGAACCTCTATTTGGCTGACACGATCAGCTTCCCCATGCCAAATAGGACTTGTAACAACTGACGGAATGTTATTCGGACCTATAAGTTGGGATTTAGAGCCGAATACGCACAAAACTTAGTCAAAAAAGGGTGTTTCGGGGGTAAAAATTCAAAACAGCCCCCGAACCTCCGTGTGGCCGAAACGAACAGTTTCCCCATGCCAAATATGGCTTGTGACAGCTGACTGAATGTTATTCGGACCTGTAGGTTGGGATTTAGAGACAAATAGGCCGAAAACTAAGTCGAAAAAGGGCGTTTCGGGGGCGAAAAATCAAAACAGCCCCCGAACCTCCGTGTGGCCGACATGGGCAGCTTTCCCATGCCAAATAGGACTTGTGACAACTGACGGAATGTTATTCGGACCTATAGGTTGGGATTTAGAGCCGAATACGCCCAAAACTTAGTCGAAAAATGGCGTTTCGGGGGCGAAAAATCAAACAGCCCCCGAACCTCCGTGTGGCCAAAGCGAACTGTTTCCCCATGCCAAATATGACTTGTGACAACTAACGGAATGTTATTTGGACCTATAGGTTGGGATTTAGAGACGAATACGCCCAAAACTTAATCAAAAAAGGGCGTTTCGGAGGCGAAAATTCAAAACAGCCCCCGAACCTCTGTTTGGCTGACACGGGCAGCTTCCTCATGCCAAATAGGACTTGTGACAACTAACAGAATGTTATTCGGACCTATAGGTTGGGATTTAGAGCCGAATACGCCCAAAACTTAGTCGAAAATGGGCGTTTCGGGGGTGAAAATTCAAAACAGCCCCCGAACCTCCGTGTGGCCGAAACGAACAGTTTCTCCATGCCAAATATGACTTGTGACAACTGACGGAATATTATTCGGATCTATAGGTTGGGATTTAGAGACGAATACGTCCAAAACTTAGTTGAAAAAGGGCGTTTCGGGGGGCGAAAATTCAAAACAGCCCCCGAACCTCCGTTTGGCCGACACGGGCAGCCTTCCCATGCCAAATAGGACTTGTGACAACTAACGGAATGTTATTCAGACCCGTAGGTTGGGATTTAGAGATGAATACGCCCAAAACTTAGTCGGAAAAGGGCGTTTCGGGGGCAAAACTTCAAAACATCCCCTGAACCTCCGTCTGACTCTCACGGGCAGCTTTCTCATTACAAATAGGACTTGTGACAACTGACGGAATGTTTTAAACTTGCTAATTTTGTGAACGTACACACGTGTGTTATTATTTTTATCACATGTTCTAATATCCTCTCTGAAATGGCACTGACATACATTAATAAGCACCGATGGTTTTATATCCAATCTAATGATTCAAATGCCTTTTGCAAACAAATAATGAGGAAGTTGGTAAAAAGAATACTTTCTATTCACATTGGGCTTTGATATTGGTTTAGCCACAGAATTTGGATACATGTTGCATACAAATAGAAGATTATTACATTAGCTGTATGTTACTAATGAAAGATTTAGTAATGATTGTTCTGCATTTAACAATGTTCCTTATAACAAAAGACTTTAGAAAGACTGTACAATGATTGATAATTGATTCATCATGGAAGGTTGCTTCTCACTTATTTTTATTTGTCACTTGTTCCCAAATTCATTCATGAAGTTAGGCATTTTTGGGTCCAATTCTAATGTTTTTTTTTTTTTTTTTTTTTTTTTTGTAGATGACTTCGCTGCATGGACTTTGCAGAGATATTTTTGTGTATGGAGAAGAAATTGTACTTTTGTATAAATGTAATATAATACTTTTGTCGTCTCCAGCTTTTGTGCAGTAAACTATTCCTGATACAGAAAACTATTGGCATCGAACAGATAATTATTAGCATGATAGATAGATCACCTTTTGATGCCGTCCACTAAATTGATTTTTTGTCGTGGTACATAGATGTATTTTTGGCTTGGTACATACATCACCTTTTGTCGTGGTACAGATTACGATGGTAATTTGCACCATGCCAAATGGTCATTTCACATGGTATAGTAAATGCAATTTTTGTATATGGAGGGCTTTACTTTTTGTATGATTGTATATGTTGTATGGAATTATTATTTTAGTTTGGACAATAGTTCGTTTGTATGTACTTGGACAGTTAAAGTAATTTATTTTTTGTATACGGATGCAGATTCTGGAATGATTGATAATTTATGTATCATTTTATTTATATACGTATTACAGGTTGAATGGAATACAAACAGGTTATGGACACATTATAATATTAACAATAAAACATAATATCATATTTTTGCTGACTAAACGTTTTATAGCCAATAAAAAGGGGGGGAAAAAAAACAAACATTTGGCTACAAAAAAAAAAAAACAAACAAACAAACAAACAAACAAACATTTGGCTACTAAAAATTTTGTAGCCAAAAGAAAATCAAACATTTGGCTACTAAATTTTTTGTAGGCAAAAGAAAAACAACCATTTGGCTACTAAATGTTTTGTAGCCAAAAGAAAATCAAACCTTTGGCTACTAAAAGTTTTGTAGCCAAAAGAAAATCAAACATTTGGCAACTAAAATATTTTGTAGCTAAAAACAAAAGTTGAAGAATAAATATGACTTTTGACGACAAAAAATTTAGTAGCCAAAAATGTCGTAGTTTAGGCGACTAAATTTTTAGTAGCAAAAAATGTTGAAGTTTAGGCGACTAAATTTTTAGTAGCCAAAAAAAATAATATTTGGCGACTAAAATTTTAGTAGCCAAAAAAGATTGACTTTAGGCGACTAAAATTTTAGTAGCCAAAACACTAGTATTTGCTTTTGGCGACTAAAAAATTTAGTAGCTAAAAAGTTTTTGGCCACTAAATAATTGGCTTTTGGCGACAAAAAAATTAGTCGGCAAAAATGTATTTATTTAATTAATTTTCAAACCTATTGGCGACTAAATTAGGTTTAGTCAGCAATTATATTTCCCGACTACTCTTTGGCTACTAATTTCTCGACCAAAAAATTTAGTTGCTAAATAGGTGACTAAAATATGACTTTTGGCGACTAAAAATTTAGTCACCAAAAGTGAAAATTCTTGTAGTGTAGTTGCTTATGCTGAAGACAATGTAGAACCAATCTGGATCAAGCCAGGATCCTTCTCAGTACTCACATTAACAAACATGATCTCATTCATTAAGGGCTTAGCACGCCTCTCTTTCTCTCAATTGATCAAATTTTTACAAATCCCGAGAAATTCCTCTCTCTTTGTTTTCATCACAATGTTCAAAAAGTTTTGAAAAACTTAGGTCAATGCAATAATTTCAAGGCACAGAAGAGCAGGTGAAATGCACTGCCGTCTCATTCAAACTTGCTGGCACAACAGGTTCAAGATAGCAACAAACACAATATCGTGAAAACCACCACTGTTTCATTCAAATCTTCTGGTGTAACTGGCTCCATGGCAAAAACATACTCAAAAGAGTGTAAAAGACAAACATAAAACAAGCAAGTGATATCCGAGGTAACACCCCCGAAACCACCTGACTCCAATAAAACAAGACTGACTCGATACAACAAGACAGACCTGACTAACTAAGTACAAAAAGACTGACTATATACAACACAACAAGACTGACTGAATACCCAAGTCAGAAGGTACAAAAACTAACATTCGCAAATGCTCAAAATAGTGCATGCCATACGCCACATTTGGAGTAAACTGAGCGCCGCCCGCAGGTGGTTCATTTCCTGATCACATACTCGCACTATCCTCCAAGTTCACTGACCCAGTGACGATAGACTTTACTGAGGTTGGTGGGAGGACGACCCCATTGTCAAACAAATCCTATACTTCGTGGCGAAGTCGGAAGCAATTGTCGGTGCTATAACCAGTTTGTTGATGGTACGCACAATACTGAGTAGTATCATGACTGGGTAGAAGACGACTAGGGAGAGGCCGAGGCTTAAGAGGTTTGAGATGGCCTTTTTCAGCAAGGATTTGAAGAGCCTTGGATAAAGGCATATAGAGGGCATGGAAGACCCTACGACCTCGGGGTTGATGCTTCGAGGTTTGTGGATTTTGCTGGGTGCACTAGAAAAAGGGTCAGCAGGTATTGGCTTGGTCTGCTGATCTTTCCCGGGTGTAGACTTAGAGCTAATAAGATCGTTTCTGGTATGGTGGCCTTTCTCCCGATTTTCGCCTTGGCTGGAACTGCCCTCGTTCTGAATGACGAAAGTGTCATCCACAGTTTTTGCAATAACTGCGAGCACTTGCTGTTTGTTCAGTCCCCCAGCTTTCAAAGCCTCAACAGCCCACAGGAGTTATTCATAGGGATCAATATCTACCTCTACCTTGTTCTTACTACTCGCCTCAGCTTGGTCGAAGGTTTGGGTTGCTACATCAGTGCGAAGCCCGATTGTTGCCGACACGTCATTGCCCGAACTTGGAATGACTTCAGGTTTGCTGAGTTCAATCACAATTGGCCCTAAGAGTGGGGGCTCTTCTGGCATTAAATTTTCGGTATGTGATATGGTCGATGGCGGAGCCAACATTCCGAAAGCTAGATTAGCGACAGATCTCTGAAGGTCGCCGATCATTCCTATCAGCTCAAAAGTAGTGGGCTCACGAGTTTAAAATGATTGGGGTTCCCAGATTGGATATGCGGTAGGTGCCCTAGATGGGCGTTGCATTTCAACATCGGTCTCACCCTGCATGGTGATTCGCTGGTTTAATGTCGCTGCCATGACCACAATTTCTTCTGAATTCTGCGTCATCATGAGTCTGCTGAATTGAGCTAAGGTGATATGACTGGTGACTAACGGATCTGATGAACCGGTGAGCCTTGACTGGCCCTTCTCTGCCTTGCCTCAGCGAAGGAAAACACTGATTGCTCTGAACTGAATCTCTAACTTGACAAAGTCTATCAGCACAAGTCTGGTGTACTCGGGGGATATTGGAGCCTTCTAAAGCTATAGTTCCAAGACCACCCCTAGCAAAAGAGAAAACATGTAGCATCTCAGCCCGATTTCAACAGAATAGATATAAGCATGATTGTGCTCTCTACTGAATTCGGCCCAAAATGCTACCTGTAAACTGATACCCTCAGGTAAAACTGATTCTGCACAAACACAGATACCCTCAGGCTTGATATCCAGACTTGCAAACTGATACATGCATTCCTGTAGAGGCACACTCTAAAAGCACATAGCAAGCAAATGAGAGCCAAAACAACCCTATGTTGAGGTAGGGTTTCCCTGTCCTATTTTGTAAGGAGCTAGGGTTTCACTACGCACACAGCGGTTTCACACAACCTATAACCGGATAAGCAACCTATCCTAGTTTGGAATGGTCACTATGGATTCCGACATGTACTAGGTCGAATGGTCAAAAAGGGTGCCCCGGTAACAACCGGGGTTTGTGTTCCCATCGTGACAGAGCCCGTAATCGGTCAACCTTATGGCACACAGCCTCAGGCTAACCATTCAAGAATAGCAGACGGCGAACACGGTGACTTAGGCACACCAATGCAAATGCAATGCAAAGAAACACATAAATGTAGTCAAAACAAGATGTCATGAGTTCGAGTCAAGTTCTCTAAGTCCCCAGCAGAGTCACCGGAAACTGTAGACGCGCTCCCAGGAGAACTCCGCGACATCCGTGCGCCTGTGAGGGGGCAGCGCGAATCTTGTCTTGTTCTCTGAGCTTACTACAGTTCGGACTAGAATTTCATGGTTTTGAATCTAATCTTACAATGTGCGATGTAAGACCGATAAATCACCAAAGAGTCCAAATCCGGCAAATCGTTTTGGAAAACTGATTTTTAGAAAGAAGTGCCAAACATGGACTACTTTGCCAAATACAGAGTCGCCACCTAAATATTTTATTTTGGGAGAATTTAAGAAACCCTAACTTGTGCCTAAGGCCACGTGTCCATCATCACCAAAGTTGTCTCAGCTCTGGAGCTTGGATACGAGAGGGGAAGGTCATGCAATGAGCACCCCCGCTCGCCTGATCAAAGATCGGCTTGTACTAAGCATGATATTTTGTTTTTGAAAACACGTGTTCTTATTCCTGTTTAATTAGCTAATCTTACTACGTGATGCGCACAGCATACAAGTATAGACTAGATCGCCTAATTTGGAACAAAACATTACATATTTGTTTGAAAATGGTTTGGAGTTTGCTACTCGTAAGCAAGCTAAATCAGGGATTTTAATGAATTGTTCCAATTCATGTAATCCAACCTTCACCCACAAGCATTCAGGCAGTTATATCAAATAAGCAGTAAGCCTCATGGTAGGCATGTTTTCATGGCAACATTAACACACATGCAGTATGCTAAAGCGTAAACACTCACAGTGTACTCCGAGCCAAAACAAAAAACTAGTTAGAAATCATGCATGATCCTAGTTCATGTTAAGATGGCTAATGCAACACATGCGAAAATGTACCTAAGATAGGCTCGGCTACCTAGAATGTCATGTGAAATGCGACTTGTTAACATGTTGTTGAACACGTATTCAAGTAAGTGTATTGAAAATACAATGCTGGTTTGTATGATGCGCCGAGCCCAGTGCATGCAAAACAGATGAATGATGCACGCATGTAAGCATAAGGATGCTAATTTGAAATATGCCCTAAAACTAACCATCGTAAGCGGTTAAGTAAAAAGGAGAAAGAAATAGGGGTTGGAAGACATGCATCACACACACGCACGCTTATTACAATAATACGCCCTCTCGACAAAGGGACAAAATAAGAAGCTAACTAGCTAATCTAAGCTAAATAAACTAATCATTACACAACAAATTAATTAACTAATCATAGTTAACTAATTATTACAAAACAAATTGAAATAGCTAACGCATTAACTCTTAAAGGTACAAACCAAAGCGTAAACTAGCTAAACACATTAGCTAAGTAAAGAAATAAAAGTAGGAGCTTTAGAGGGAGAGGCATGCATGCATGTCCGGTCACCTCGTTTGGAAATCCAATGCGATGCCCCGATTTGCCTCTGTTTTCATTTGTTCTCAGAACACTGCACCAAGCTCCAGAAAGCTGAAACTTCACCTTGGGAGTCATGTGGGAGGGTGGCCGACCACTTTTGGTCTCTGCAGCCACCTGCCAACAACTTTCTTTGATGAAAGCCAGAAAAAGTGGTCGGCCAACTAGTTTTCTAGCTGGCCGACCAGTTGTTGTTACTGAATTCCAGTTTGCTGCAACAGAGAGCAAGAAAGGGCATGGCAATGTATTTGTAAAATATATGCGTCGGCAACCGAGAATTGAGGCACGTTTCATCACTTTAAGTATGAAACGTCCCTCGTTTCTCGTGTTTGGACTAACACCTATTCCAAACATAATGCAACACAAGCATGGTATACACAATGTGACTCAAGCATGCAACTCAATGCAATACAACTTAAGCATGCAAACATACAAGGGACAAGCATGCAAACATGCAATTAACATACTACCATACACAATGCTATGAACTACATGGCATACACAATGCTCATGACAACTAGCATACACAATGCAAATGGTAACTAGCATACACAATGCAATGAACATAGCATACACAAATGCAATGATCAATATGGCATACTCGATGCAATGTGACATGATCAACTTAACAAAGCTAATGACATGCGAACAATGCTAATGCATGCATGCACAATGCGATGCTACAAGGGCAACTTAGCAATGTTAGGAACATGCATACTCAATGCAAAGAAACAACTTGGCATACACAATGCAAATAAACCACATGGCATACTCAATGCTCAATGGACTACATGGCATACTCAATGCTTGATGGTCTTAAACCAAGATAGACGGACCTCAGCTATGCCCAAAATAGAGGCCATAATGCTAAAACAAAGGCACAAAAACATATACAAGCATGCATACCAATTGGCTCACCAATTAGGCCTAAGAACACAACTCTCAAGAGTGCTCAAGAAGTGACAAATGTAGAAGTGTAACAACACTAAATGCACTGAAGTTAAGTAAGAAATGATGCCAAATCATTCAAACAAGCACAAGTATAGCATGCAAAGGTCCTAAAGCATGAAGGTTAATAAAGAAAACTACAAATGGGGCATGCAATACATGGAAAATATGCATGAACCAACCACAAACAGAGCTTAAGTAGGTCAAAACATGGACCAAAACATGCTAAGTTGGAGGCTCAAAGGCTTAGGTAAGATGGTATACATGCTAGGCCATAAGTAAGGCAACAATGCACAACACTTAAAGGCATTCAAAGCATGAGAGAAGTGGGAACATGGAAATGCTATAAGCTCTGAAATAACATCATAAATGATGCCAAATCATCTAAAAAACTCAAAGATAGCATGCATGAGTCAACAAAACACAAAGCTAGCAAGACCAATTGCACTACAGCTATACAAAGCATGAAGCATATGGCAAAGGCAACCCAAATTAGTCCTAGAACATGATAAAATGATACTAAAACATGCATGGAAGGAAGTCAAAACAAGCTAGCATGAAGGGCATAAGGCATGATGCATACAAGGCAAATAAGGTGGATTACACTACACCTATTAAGACCAAGCATGGGGTGACTTAACCAACAAAAATCAGAGTTATATCATGGCAAAATAACCCCAAATAAGCACTGAAATGATGGCTCGCAAGCTAAGGCATGAAGGCATACGCAATGATTCATGTTAAGGCATAAAGGGGCAAACCCTCTAACGCATTGAACGGATGAAAAATGCAAGTGCATGAGCATGAAACATGGACTAAAATCACATAATAAATGATGCCAAATCATTGAAATAGTCCAAGTAAAGCATACTAGTGGACTTGGTGCACAAAGCTAACAAGCTAGAATGCATTATAGCTATACAAAGCATGGCATGCATGACCAAAACAACACAAATTAGACCTTAAACATGGTAAACCATGAACAATATCTTCTCAGAGCTAAGCCAAAAGCATGCTAAAATGACATGTTAAAGCATGAGACACATTAGGCTAGTTCATGGAATTGCACTACAAGTGCATGGAGCATGCAAGAGGTGACCAAACCAAACCCTAACAGAGGTATGGCATGGCAACACAACACCAAAAACATGCTGAAATGAAAACAAAACAAGCTAGAATAACATGCTACTTCATGAAGCATACAAGACTAGTTTGTGTGATTTACACTACAAGTGTATTAGGCATGCAAGAGCCAATGAAACCAACCCAAAATAGATTTAAGGCATGTTAAAATAACACCAAAAACCTACTGATATGGCCCCAAAACCAGCTAGAAAGGCAAGCTCAAACATGAGGCACGAAAAGCTAGTTTGCAAGATTTACACTACAAGTGTATAAGGCATGCATTGAATGACCAAACCAAGTCAAAACAGATCTAAGGTATGCTGAAATAGCCCCAAATACATGCTAAGAACAAGCTAACACAAGCTTAGTAGACATGCTCAAACATGAGGCATATGAAGCAAGTACACAAGACACAAGGAGAGGGGATGACCCTCTCCTATTTAAGACTCCAAAACCACCTTTCCACCACTAAAAATTCTCTGGATTTCAGTGGTAGAAAGGTCATGCAAAGGCTACAACAAGAGCCTAAAGAGGTGGCTCAAAACAAGGCCTAACAAGGCCTAAGAAGCGGTAGATCGCCCCCAACGAAAAAGTGACCTCAAACAAACTTTTAAAGCATGCAAAAATAGAACTTTTTCCAGTTAAGAGCTAAGCTTAAAACAGTATGCAAATAAGGCTAAAAGCTTAAGGAAAAATGAGGGATTTAAGGGTTAAAGACTCACCCTTGAAGACCTTATTTACTACTACTACTCCAGCAACCTCTTTGAGCTCAAACCAGCCCAAGAACACCAAAAACAACTTCAAGAAGCCTCAGCAACACAAGCAAGGTGTTTGAGTATGTGTTTGTGTACAAAAGTGAGACAAAACTACACTTTTAAGGCACAAAACAAGAACAAAAGAAAGATATAGATACAAGGCTATATGTATATCTCAAGGGAGATTTTTCTGACCCTAAAGGAGGGAGGAGGAGCCTCCCTCTTATAGAGAACAAAAGGCAAAGCTTCTCTAAGAAGCTAAGCCTCAAACCAATCCGGCCATACATGTGTATGGAGGATGGCTCTGGTGCCCTCCAGCTGCAGCTGGAGGAAAATATCTCCAAAAAGGTGCCAAAAAGCAACCGATCACTTAAAGTGGTCAGCCAGCTACTTAAAGTGGTCGGTTGACCACTTCAAGTGGTCTCCCAGAACAACAACTGGTTGGCCATGGTGGGAGAGAGTCCAGAGGATGAAAAAAAGCCAATATGTGGTGGCCAACCACTTTTATGGTTCAAAGATCAGGGAGACCAGTTGTCAGACCAGAAAACTGGCTGGTAAGAAGAAAAGTGGTCTCCAAGGGGAAATACTGGTCTCCCACCCTTGTACCACCTTCCAAACAAGGAAAACAAGATTTGTACCAAAAACAAACCAAAACGGACGCAAGACGAAAGTTCAGGAGGCAAAGCGCGCAGCCAGGAGCCTTGAAAACTAGCTGACAAGCACCAAAAGTGGTTTACGACCACAAAAGTGGTCTCCCAAACCACAGTGGCCCTCTAGGCCAAGGAAACAAGGTGTGGTTCAAAAACCACGCCAAACGGAGAACGTTAAGCGGTCCCAAGACAAGGTGCGCGGTCGAAGGCTCCAAAAATCGGAAACTAGTCTCCAAACAGGAAAAGTGGCCTACGACCACAAAAAGTGGCCTACGACCACAAAAGAGTGGTCTAAAAGACCTCTTCCTCCCTCAGGCAAGGAAAACAAGACTTGGTTCGCAAATCGAGCCAAAGCACAAAGAGTTCAGAGGCCCGGAGGCAAGGCTCTCAGCCAAAACTCCGAAACCTCGAAACGAGCACAACATGCGCAATCACCAAGCGCTCAATCGAAGATGTCTAAGTCTTAAGATCGGTCAAAAATAGGGTGTCTACACAAGATAAGCATCTTTCATGTTGCATTGCATGTGTTCGGATCGGACGTTAATTTGAGCACGAGGCAAATGGGACATTTCATACTCAAAAGTGATGAAATATGCCATTTTCCTTGGTCACCATTACCCTTGATCATGCATGATAGGGGTGGTGGTTTTGTTGAGTCTTGTTTTGCACTCATTAAGCTTGTACAAGCTTGGTTCCTTAGCCATCATGCATGGAAAATGCTTGGTTGATGGTTTAAGGGCTAAGAGCTACACTCTTTTGAGCTTGTATAATGATAAAGAGGGTAGCAGTACATACTCTCCTTGAGAATACACTGCTTTGCCTCTATTTGCTCTCTATTGTAACAAAAAGGAAGTTTAGGGATGGGGTAGCCGACCGGCCACCAGTGGTGGCTAACGGCCACCAGTAGCAGCCGACCGGCCACCAATGGTGGCTAACGGCCACCAGTAGCAGCCGACCGGCCACCAATAGTAGCCGACGGCCACCATTGGTAGTCGACCGGCCATCAATGAAGAAGGTTGCTCTGTGTGCTCCTGAAAGGGATCAGAGGTGTTTTGGGAGTTGATGTACTTTCCAATGGCCAAACAATGTGCAAACAGAGGCTGCAATGGCAAGGTGGTGGCATTTTCAGGAGGAGAATCCGAGCATGTATGCATTCCTCACCTCTTGAGGCCATTTAACTACTTTATTTTAGTTAATTAGTGGTAGCTAATTTACTTGCTTTGTAATTAGTTAGTTAAAGTGTTTAGCTAATTAATTCACTTTGTAATATTTAATTAGCTTAGAATAGTTAGTTAAATATCATGTTGTAATAATTAGTTAACTATAATAGTTAATTAGTTTTGTTTTGTAATAGTTAGCTTAAATAGCGTAGCTAGTTATCTTATTCATTCAGACCCTCCATCACGAGGGCGTAATGTTGTAATAAGCGTGCGTGCGTGTGTGTGTGCATGTCTTCCAACCCCACGTCTTTTTCCCTTTTATTTAATTGCTTTTGATGGTTAGATTAGGGACATATTTCAACTTAGCATATCGCATGCTTGGAACCAGTCATTTGTCTTGCATGCACAAGGCTCGGTGCATCATTCAAACTGCATTGCAATTTCAATACTTCTTTGAATACGTGTTTAATCGCATGTTGTTCAAATTGATTCATATGCCATATTAGTAGTCAAGCCTATTAATTGCATATTGCATGTGTTGCATTAGGCATCTTGTATAGTTAGGATCATGCATTCTTTCTAACTAGTTTTTGTTTTGGCTTGGAGTACTCGGTGAGTTTTTATGCTTCAGCATACTTGCATGAGTGTGATTGCCATGTTACCATATTACCATGTTTTGCATGCTTGCCATGAGGCTATGTGCTTACTTGCTAAACTGCATGAATGCCTGTGGATGAAGGCTTGGTTGTTTGAATTTGAGCAATTCAACAAATGTGCGTTTTAAGCCCACTTTTGAGTGGCAAATCATGTTTTAAGCCCACTATGTTTGGTGGCAAATCCGCATCTTTAAGCCCACTCGAGGGTGGCAAATTCAAACCATTTTCGCAAACAAACATGAGTTGAATTGTTCCAAGCCTTACAACTAGTCTATACTTGCTTGTGTGCGTCACATAGTAAAGCTAGTTTAATAACCGGAATAAGAACACATAATGTTTATAAAACATCATATCATGATTAGTAGAGGCTGATCTTTGATCGGACGAGCGGGGGTGCTCATTTCAGGACCTTCCCCTCTCGTACCCAAGTTCCCGAGCTGAGGTAACTTTGGTGATGACGGACACGTGGCCTTTGGCACGAGTCAGGATTTCCAAAATTTCCCCAAAATAAAATATTTAGGTGGCGGCTCTGTATCTGGCAAAGTAGTCCAATTTTGGCATTATTTTGATTTAAAATCGATTTTCCAAAAAGGTTTGTCGGATTTGGACTCTTTGGTGATTATCAGTTTCATATTGCACTTTGTGAGATTAGATTCAGAACCGCGGGAGTGCAAACTGTGAAGCCTTCTTTTCAAACCCCTTTCCAAAAGGCAGGGGGCGGAAAAAGGCGAGTCCACAGTGTGTCTTTCAATCTCACGTCTTTCTCCCTTTTATTTACTTGCTTATAATGGGTAGTTTAGAACATCATGTTTTGTTTAGAATATTCCATGATTTGCATCCACTTGTCTTGCATTCATCGAGGCTCAATTTATCATTCTAACAAAGCGTTGCCATTTATTACTTCGTTGAATACGTGTTTAAACCGCATGCTATCAAATTGATTCACATGTCATAATTAGTAGCCGAGCCTATTAATTGCATTATCACATGTGTTGCATTAGTCATGTCGCATTAGTTAGAAGCATGCATGTTTTCTAACACTTTTGTTTCTTTTGGCTTGCATCGGGAATTGGGATAAGTATTTATTGCTTTAGCATATCACATGCGTGTGATTGTTGCCATGTCTAGCATGTTCACCATGAGGCTAATTGCTTAAGTGATAAATTGTTTGAATGTTTGTGGATGAAGGCTAGTTGCTCAAATTGGAATAATTTGATGAATGTACATATGAGTTCACTTTTTCAAGTGGTACATATTTGAAACAATTTTCAAACAAACATGAAATCAAAGTGTTCCAGTTTTTACAAATTAGTCTATACTTGTGTGCGTATCACATAGTAAGTTAGCCTAATAATCGGAACAAGAGCATATAATATAAATAAGAATCACATCATGATTAGTAGAGGCCGATCTTTGATCAGGCGAGTGGGGTGCTCAATTCATGACCTTCTCCTCTCGTACCTACGTTTCCAAGCCGAGACAATCTTGGTGATGACGGACACATGGCCTTTGGCACGAGTCATGGGTTTTCTAAATTTTCTAAAAATATTTAGGTGGCAACTCTGTATCTGGAAAAGTAGTTCATTTTTGGTATTTTGATTCAAAATTGATTTTCCAAAAGAATTACCGGATTTGGACTCATTTGTGTTTATCTATTTCACATTGCACTTGTGAAATCAGATTCAGAATCACGGGAGTCTGAACTGTAAAGCTAGTCATATCCGAAAGGAGCACAAAAAGTAGAGCTACAGCTGTCCACCAAAAAGATTTATGAACCGGTTACAATCAATAAACAACAAAGCCCATGGTGTCTTTTTCTTTCCTTCTCTCCTCTTCTGGTCTCTCCTCTTCCCTCTGTCTCTCTGTCTATTTTTATGGTGAATAACTCATGGCCACATCTTAATGTTTAGAATATGTCTATTCAAACCCAACATAGATTTTGATGCTGAATGCGTGACTCAAAATCTTGCACCGGCTGCTAATAATAGCGGATGTAAATCTCTCTGTCTGTGCCACCAACATAGATGGCTCCACTCATCCCTGTTGGTGGTGTTTTGGGGTTTTGTTTCATTTTTTTCCCTGAATGCTTAACCCAATAGATTAGTAATACCTTTGTAAGACTAGTAATTGCCAGTTTGCAATATTTCTAGGTGTAATTGCATGGTGACTGGAATAGGACTATGATAAGAGTTTTTTCTTTTTTCCCCTTGTGAGGAAGGTTGTGAGGGAAGAGGTGTTGAGGAATTACATCTCAATATATTTATAAAAAAAAAATTTAAACTAATGATAAAATTTATAAGTTTCTAACTTTTTTTTCTAATCTATAATTATTTTATAAAGGGAAAATTAGTTAAACATCCCTCTTTAACTTTGTGTAGTAGGAGTAAGAATGGCAACTGGGCGGGGCGGGGCGGGGCCGAGGATCACACTCTCCGTCCCCGATCCCCGACGATGGAAATTCCCCCGGCCCCGATCTCCAACGGGGAACCTATATCCACCCCCGCTTCCATCCCCTAACGGGAATCGGGCTTTCCCGACCCCAAAAATTCCCAGGCCAAAAAAAAATTAGATCCAATAGATCTGTTCATCATCAACAACAACATAGTAGAGAGAGAGATATGTTCATCATTATCATACAAATATGTTCATCATCATCACCATTAACAGATCTAATGAGCTCAAACGTATAAAAAAAACAAAAAATTCTAACAGATCTGTTCATCATCATCAACAACATAAAGAGAGCGAGAGAGATTTGATGCTCAAATCTAATATATATATATATATATAACAAATCGAGAGAGAGAGAGAGAGAGAGAAGGAAAATTCCAGATCTAGGGTCACCGCCGGATGGTGTCACTGCCGGATCGGATGGTGTCACTACAAGTGCCGCAAACAGTGGTGATGGTGGCAGTGATCAGCTTGGCCTCACCGCCGTTGGAGAAGAAAAAGAGACGGTGGAGTTGTGGTGGCTCAATCGGCGGTCGAAGATAGTGACGGAGGTCAGGAAAAGTGAACTCGGATCTCGGCGGTGATGGGAGGAGGAAGAGGAGGGAGATCGGCGGTGATGGGAGAAGGGAGATCGGCGGAGGGTTTTCGAGAGAGAGAGAGAAAGAGAAAGGCAGTGATGAGTGAGTAAGGTGATGTTGTGTTGTGTGAGTGAAAAGGGTTGGTTTATATATATATATATAGGGGTAAAATGGTAATTTTACTTCAAGGAAATTCGGGGCTGAGAGCGGGGTCGGGCTGGGGCTTGAACACTGATCACCGTCCTCGGCCCGAAACTAATCGGGGATTTAATTTCGAATACCATCCCCGTCCCCACAGGGGTATTTTTCGGGAAAAAACCATTCTAATCGGGGTCGGGGGATCGGGTCCCCATCGGGTCGAGGTTTAAATTGCCATCCCTAAGTAGGAGAGGTCTAAGATATTTATTTTTTATTAGCTAAGGTCCCTCAACATTTTCACAGAGAAAATTTGCCTCAGAGAAATTTCACCCAACTCAGAAAAATTTTGGCCCCGATTCAGAGAAATTTCAATTTTCAAAAAATTGAAATTTCTCTTAATCGGGGCCAAAATTTCTCTGAGTTGAATTTTCTCTGTGAAAATATTGAGAGACCTTAATTATTATGAAAATATTGGATGTCCTTTATCTTATAAATCTTAATATCAAGGACCTTAAAAAAAATTCTCCTTTTATAAATTGTCCAATGATGTGTAATTTTCTTGAGAAAATTTTGTTGTAGATTCATTAAATGACTAACGTGGCAAATTTTGACTGGTTATCGTAAAACATCACATTTACGGATCAGCTATATATAATGTAGTCTCATCTTGAATATGACGATATTTTATGTCTATATAATAAGTAGCTAATCAATGGATTCAAATATATTATTTGGTGTATTAATTGAAAAACTTGATTAAAATTATGTAAAAAAAAATTAAAATAAATAAAATACAGTTATTAATATCTATAATCCACCTTCAATAAATATTTAATTTGAATATTTTCAATAAAAAAAAATAAACAAAATAATATATTTTACTATTATAATAAATATATGGAGTCTACTATTATTTCAATATATATATATATATATAATGAATATATGAAGTTCTAAAATTGCTCTCCACGAGTTATACGACATAAATATAGTTAAGTGGTAAGCAACTTCATAAGTAGTGATAAATAGGTTCAAAACAAGTACTAAGGTTGTTTTGAGAAGTAGGTTAAAAGCTAATTTTTTGGATTTTTTAGAAAAAAAAAATGTGTAAAAAAATATAGAGATGATGTGATGCAAAAGAGGTTAAAAGCCAAAAAAAACTTCTTTTAACCTTTTGCCAACAGATGCCTAAGTAGGTTTAGAACAAGTGGTAGGTTAGTCCAAAATGAGTAGTAAGTCATTTCAAGTTATTTTAGAATGAGTAGTAAGTCGTTTCATAACAAATGGTAAGTAAATTCATAGAGTGGTAAGTAATGTCATACTTAGTAAGTAATTTTATTAGTAAATATAATTTCATATATCAGTCATTAACAAACTATTTTTTTTTTTTAATTTTACAGGAAAGCATGAGACTTAATATATTGTATATCTAACAATAAGTCGTCTAATAAAGTATATTGGAGTACAAGATAGATCTCAAAATGGATAAAGAAAACCTTTACTTGGGGAGAATACGAGTCTCCACATAAGGATAAAAACAAATTTCCAAGTAGGGAGGAAAAAACCTCCATGAAAAAAGAAAACCTCTATACAAAGAGATATTATTGCAACAAAAATAATAATAATAAAAATAATTACTATCAAACAAACATTACCAATTACCTTCACAATCCGTTCATCGTTGCAACAGATAACTGTGATACTTTAATCGCCGCCTTTAAATTACAAAATAAAATATTTTGGATCTAAAGTGATCGCCTAATGTATAAAAACACATCTAGTAGCGTCGAATCTCGGTTATGAATCAGATTTGAATCTAGATCTAAAAGTTTACTTCGTGATTAGTTGATAATGGAGACGAGACAAAAAATAGCAGCTAACATAGTGATGAACAAGAAAGCAAAAAAGAAAAAGAAACTATGGAAGAAGAAATGGAGGGGAGAAGAAGACTATAAGTATCATCATCTCTCCCATAAAGAAGAGAGAGAGGTTAGGCCTTCTTATATATAGAGAAAAAGGGATTAGGATTTTTCCTCCCAAGAGAAATCATGAGGGCAACAAACTAGTTACTACTAAAAGTAAAAACTAACCAACTTATTGACAATCATACTGTTGTAAGTAGGTTTAAAAAAGTAATAAATAATTAATTACTTAATTAGATTTGACTTATTAGTCAATAATAATTCACTTAGGTTTATTTTGACAATTAGAAAAGAAAAAAATTCCAATTTCTTGGCTTATTTGGATTACATCACTTCCTTACTCATTTACACATTTTTTTAGAAAAAAATTTTAAAAAGTCAAAAACTTGGCTTTTTTCCTACTTCCCAAAATAGGTCTTAATTAGATTTGACTTACTACTCAATTAAAACTCCACTTATTACTTAAGGAAATTTCATTTATTGTTTCATTAAACTTGATTTACTATTCAATTAAATTTCTCTTACTATTTTGTTAGACTTGACTTACAATTCATTGAGTCTCCACTTGTTATTTTATTAGACTTGGCTTACTAAATTAAACCCCACTTACTACTCAATGAGACTCCACTTATTACTCAATCAAACTCTACCTATTGCTCAATCAAACATGAGTTACTAATAAGATATCACTTAATTAGACATGACTTTCTATTTAATTAAATCTCACTTACTACTCCACTTATTACTTCATTAAATTTGATTTACTTCTGTTAACACCATAAATCTGCAATTTTTATTATTATTTATATAATTGCAGGACACGTGGCATCCTCTTATTCATTTGGAAGTTAAAAGAAGTTATAGAGATAATGGAGAATATGAAGGACAAAGTGGATGAGTGGGAGGACAAAGTGGATGAGTGGAATGACACATGGCAAGACAAGAATGAAGATGGAAGAAATGGGTAGTTACTAAGTAGTTATTGCTGTATTTTTTCTTCTATAAATAGCCATTAATGGCTACATTGTAAAAGATCCAGAACTTAAATCAAAGACAATTGATTTCAATATTTCTTGTCATTTTCCTTATCTTAGGAGTAGTTTAACATAGATTTATATTTCGAAGCATTTATTTTCAGCATTTCCATTTCGAAGCATTTTATGCACTT
>NW_021024849.1:2225081-2236911 GCF_004153795.1 Camellia sinensis
TGTAATACCTTTTGTATAGAAGACTCTGATGAATGAAACTATAATATTTTCCTTATGTTTGTGGATTTATGAATGATTGATTTATACTGTAATTTTTTAGGGCATTACATTTTATTTCTAATTTTACCCGTTGACTTTTTTATCTGTTTAACTTTTCATTGACTATGTGTTCAAATTTATATTTATTTGTTGAAATTTTTTCTCTATCTGTTTAATTAATTTTTTTTGCGTACAGTTCAAATTATTTTTATCTGTTGAACTTTTTTATTTGTTGAATTCTTATTTGTCAAAATTTTTATCTGTTTAATTTTTGTCCAAATAAAAGCTATCTGTTGAAATTTATCTCTTCAAAAATTCTATTTGCTCAAATTATTTGTTGAAATTCTATCTATCTGATTCAATTTTCCTCCTACCTATTCAAATATCTGACCAAATTTGATAGCCAAACTAACCCCTTATCTGTTCAAATAACTGACCAAATTTGATAGCCAAACTAACCCCTTATCTGTTCAAATAACTGACCAAATTTGATAGCCAAACTAACCCCTTATCTGTTCAAATAACTGACCAAATTTGATAGCCAAACTAACCCCTTATCTGTTCAAATAACTGACCAAATTTGATAGCCAAACTAACCCCTTATCTGTTCAAATAACTGACCAAATTTGATAGCCAAACTAACCCCTTATCTGTTCAAATAACTGACCAAATTTGATAGCCAAACTAACCCCTTATCTGTTCAAATAACTGACCAAATTTGATAGCCAAACTAACCCCTTATCTGTTCAAATAACTGACCAAATTTGATAGCCAAACTAACCCCTTATCTGTTCAAATAACTGACCAAATTTGATAGCCAAACTAACCCCTTATCTGTTCAAATAACTGACCAAATTTGATAGCCAAACTAACCCCTTATCTGTTCAAATAACTGACCAAATTTGATAGCCAAACTAACCCCTTATCTGTTCAAATAACTGACCAAATTTGATAGCCAAACTAACCCCTTATCTGTTCAAATAACTGACCAAATTTGATAGCCAAACTAACCCCTTATCTGTTCAAATAACTGACCAAATTTGATAGCCAAACTAACCCCTTATCTGTTCAAATAACTGACCAAATTTGATAGCCAAACTAACCCCTTATCTGTTCAAATAACTGACCAAATTTGATAGCCAAACTAACCCCTTATCTGTTCAAATAACTGACCAAATTTGATAGCCAAACTAACCCCTTATCTGTTCAAATAACTGACCAAATTTGATAGCCAAACTAACCCCTTATCTGTTCAAATAACTGACCAAATTTGATAGCCAAACTAACCCCTTATCTGTTCAAATAACTGACCAAATTTGATAGCCAAACTAACCCCTTATCTGTTCAAATAACTGACCAAATTTGATAGCCAAACTAACCCCTTATCTGTTCAAATAACTGACCAAATTTGATAGCCAAACTAACCCCTTATCTGTTCAAATAACTGACCAAATTTGATAGCCAAACTAACCCCTTATCTGTTCAAATAACTGACCAAATTTGATAGCCAAACTAACCCCTTATCTGTTCAAATAACTGACCAAATTTGATAGCCAAACTAACCCCTTATCTGTTCAAATAACTGACCAAATTTGATAGCCAAACTAACCCCTTATCTGTTCAAATAACTGACCAAATTTGATAGCCAAACTAACCCCTTATCTGTTCAAATAACTGACCAAATTTGATAGCCAAACTAACCCCTTATCTGTTCAAATAACTGACCAAATTTGATAGCCAAACTAACCCCTTATCTGTTCAAATAACTGACCAAATTTGATAGCCAAACTAACCCCTTATCTGTTCAAATAACTGACCAAATTTGATAGCCAAACTAACCCCTTATCTGTTCAAATAACTGACCAAATTTGATAGCCAAACTAACCCTTTATTTATCAAATTTGAGAGAATTTGATAGCCAAACCAAATTTGAGAGAATTTGAAGGGCCTGTGAAACTTTTCACGAGTCTCATTTTAGGGCTTGTTTGGGATGATCTAAATAAATGTATTTTTTATCTTTTTAAGAAAAAATATCTAGAAAAATAGAGAGGTGATGTGATGAAAAAAAGATAAAAAGATAAAAAGATGGATTATTTTCAACTTTCAAAACTTGGCCTTAATAATTCGAACAGTTCATTTTGTAATGAAGTTTGTGTATATCAACCGTGAAAAATTAGATCGATCTGATAATTGTAACATTTTCATTTTAGCGCATTTATCTTTGAAAAAAATGATTTATTTTAAAAAATATACTTATCATTTAATTTTTCCGAAACAAACGTGCTAAAATAAAAAGGTTACGACTCTGAAAATGACTTAATTTTTTTTATAAATAAAATAAACTAAGCATTCTTTAAAATGAACCATTTAAATTATTAAATGAGGATTCGTAATGGACACCACAAACTTTTGTCAATTTAAAAGTTTGTATTTGCATTCGAGATAAATCCAACCTTTTTGATAAAAAAAATATCTAGAGAAAATTTGAATGCGTCAATGTTGTAGCAGTCCCATAAGTAAAAAATTGGGACCACATTGTCTCATGACTCTCGACTTGTATTTTTCAATATTAAAGCCTCGTTTAAGGATAGGTTAATTTAGTAATTTTTTAATTATTTAATTAAAATATGAGTTAAAAAAAATTAGTATGTTTAGGATAATTTTTTGATTTTTTACGAAAAAATATACAAAAAGTAAAAAGAAAAGAGAATATTTGACTTTTAAGCATGAGTTGTTGACTTTTTTTATTAATTTTAACTTTTTAACTAAAAATAAGAGTTCCCAAACGAGGCCTAACAAGTGGGCCTTATGAAACTGCATCAACATTAAATAAATGCAGTACAATGAGTTAGATATTGAATGTTTTTTTATTAAAAAAATTGAATAAAATTTCTATGACATGTGACAGCCCCATTCAACAAGTAATTGGGATCACATTGGCCCTGTTTGATAAAACTGTGGAAAAATACTTATACCTTATATTATAACAGTTTATGGTTTATAACTATGAATATAAGTTGATTTTTGACTTATAAATTAAGCATCTCCTGCTTCATTCAAAAAATAAGTTGATTTCTGATTTACAAAAAATTATAAGTTACATTGTTAAACTAAACCATATACATCAAATAGCTTAAATTAAACTGAAAGGTGAAATAAACAACTTTTAAACTGCACCAAACAGACACATTGTATCATTACTCTCACCTAATATTTCAACATAATATAAATAGCGAAGTACGTGTTATGGGTTAGAAATTAAAGAATACAAAGTAATTTGATTCTCAAAGAATAAATATCTTATTTGCTAAATTCGTTTGGCATTTTTAAATTGTATTTGGATGAACCGTAAAAATTAGTTTTACGCACATTCAATGTCAACTGATTAGTCAATTTTAAGGAATTGATGGAAAGGTAGCAACTTAATAATAAATTTTAATCGCTTGAGTCTCGAGTTTCATAATAGATCACTGAAGGTTTGATCATTAGCTTTAAGACCTTTACAGAATAATTGTCGATTCTCCAGATACAAGGTAACTCCGACCCGAGTTGAATTGGGTAAGAGATGCTTGAATTATCAAAAAATAATTATATATATATAAAAACAAAAAACTAAACAGGACTTAAAAAATGTAAATTCTTTATTGTATGCACTTTCAGGTAGAAAGTACAAATTTTTAAAATTTCTTAAGATGTGCAAAATCTAATATAAAAATCAAATAAACAGGACTCAAAATTGATTAAAAAAATTCAATGTACTCCAAAAATTATGAAATTAATTGTCTACGTTTTGAAATACATATATTTAATGGTTTGGATTCTTTTAAGTCGGTCATCTCAACTTGAGAGAATATTTAGGGTTAAACAGCCTATTTAGGGGTTGACCTTGGTGATTCGAACCGTTCATGTTTTATGTCTCATTAAATTAAATATTACAATAAATCAAAATGATTGGATATTTGTAGTTATACGTTTAAATCACATTTGTATTATAAAAAACAGATGATTATTCTTGAAATTATAATTGTTGATCATTTTTTTTAAATATGATTAAAATATATAGTTACCAATATCCGATTATCTTATTTTTTGAATGAATATTATATTCAACGAGTCTTAAAATGAACAGTTCAAATCACTGAGGTCAACCTCAAAATAGGCCTGCCAAGTTTAAATGATCTCTCAAGTTGGATGATCAAGTTAAGAGAATCTAAATCCTATAATTAATATGCATATGAAATAGTTTTAAAAAATTCAATTCTATTAGTTAGATAAACAAAAGGGGTTTTTATTTTAAGATCCTCAATATTAAGATTTTATAAGATAAATGACATGCAATATTTTCATAATAGTTGGGATCCCTTAACATTTTTACAAAAAAAATTCGATACAGAGAAATTTCAGCATATAGAAATTTCAACACAAAGAAATTTAAGCACTAAGAGAAATTTCAGACAAATTTCTTTGTAAAGAGAAATTCAAAGAAATTTCATGGAGAAATTTCAGCTCTTGATAGAGAAAATTTAGAGTGAATGAGGAAATTGCTCTGTGATGGCTAGATAAATTTGTAAAATTGAAATGTTTCTGTCATTTTAGAGAAATTTGTGAAAGTATCAACACTATTTCAGTTGATTTTCTTTGACTAAAAGCCCGTACTAAATTTTTTTGTCAAAATACAGATAATATATCACATGGAACGCACTCAAATTTCAAACAAAAAATCTGCATCCAAATTAATCACATTCATTTGAAAAACGCTATCTCTCTCTCTCACTCTCTATCTCTTTCTCTCTCAATCAACATTTTGAGAGCTTCTCTCTCTACTTCTATTCTTCTAGGGTGTTTTGGCTTTGGACGTCGCTTAGGGTAGGAAATGGAGGCTTTGGCTGCCGACTTCTTCTCTCCTTGTAACAACCCTCACTTCTGATTAATGTTAAACTGCGATTGAGAATGATAGGTAATTGATTAGAATGAAATCCTAATCTGTTTGCATGAGTGTATTGTTTTAATGCATTTCCATTTGTTTGATTACTGAATGATCTGTTCATATTCTGACTTCGAACTGCGAATTGAAGGTCTTATCGGCGACCGAATCAGAAATTGATTATTGTTATGTGCTAATTAGGATTTATAGGGTTTTATGGTAGGTTTAATTAAAATTTGATTTGGAATGATTAAATTAGCATTGTTAATGTTAAATTATTTGAGCCTAGATTATTTACATTTTTGCCCTTGAGTGGGCCACCTTTACAAACCCTATTTGGGGTTAATTCATACACTTAGGCATACCACTCTTCTCCATCCACAAGACCAAATCGAGAGAGAGAGAGAGGGAGAGGTAGGAGAAAAATTGTGTTCATCAAGAATTTTGGTTTGAACTTAGAGGAATTGAAGAGAATTTACAAAGTTGAGCTAGCACACTTGGAATTAGAGAATTCATCTTCTTAATTGTGAATTTGTTTCTTGCATGGTTCATGAGAAATTAATGAGTTGAGTCAAGAATTAGCTTAATGTGCTAAATTAAGAGTCCATTCATGCATGCATGTTCATATCATAGTATTTTGAAGTTGTTTTCCATGAAATCCTTACATGCCTGTCCATGTTTTGGTTGTGGTCCATGAATTCATTATGATTTTGAGTTCAATCTTGCATTTAATCATATTTTAGAGCATTGGAGTTCATAGGAACTCATGCATGTGATGTTCTTGCATTGCCCCTCAAGTTTCATTCAAAATTGTGTTCAATTGCCTCACCTTTGGGCTTGATTTCATAAAATGATCTTTGAAACATGTTATAGTATGGGTTTTTAAGTGTTTTCCAGAAAATTAGCCCAAAAGAATCGAGTTTGAAGCTTTAATGCTTGAGTTTTGTGCTTGGGAATCAATTTGGAAATTCCAGATTTTTGACCCACGCTCGAGCGAAGAACTCCACGCTCGAGCGTACACTCTAAGTACATGCACTTCCGCTTGAGCGTATAAAGTCACGCTCGAGCGTGTAAAGTCATGCTCGAGCGTGAAATGCACATGCCCAGAAGTTCTTGTGTTTTGCAGTCTGCTCGACCGAGAGAATTCACGCTCGAGCGAGGATCTAAGTCTCACGCTTGAGCGGGGGTCGAGCGTCCGTCGAGCGTGAATTTCATGCAACCAGTACTTTTCATGAGTTTGCAGTCCGCTCGAGCGGGGAAAGTCACGCTCGAGCGGAGCTTCATTGTCTGCATGTCCGCTCGAGCGGGAAAGCCACGCTCGAGCGTGGACCTCTGTTTCAACAAATTTTGAAATGTGTTTTAAAGAATATTTTTGCATCCTCATTTCATCCTAGGCATTCCTAGGCCAAGTTTAAGACATCTTAATGAGGATAATGTTATAGAACCACACCAAGTCAAGTTTAGGGGCTAAGCTATTAATCCCAAGTGTATAACTTAGTGTGTGTTCGTTTTGCAACTGTGTAGGGTTGGCACCAGAGGACGCTGTCTAGCCTGTCTTTAGCCCAGTGCTCTGTGAGTAACAATGTTGTAAAGATACGTTCAATTATAATTATTTCTGAACAATTGATTGTACCGCTTTCTAAAATGACATTACTTACTGAATGAATGTTTGTCCTATTTGTAAACTGTACTCGTGGCATCCATAGCAATTGAGAGGGTAATTTTTGGGAAAAATTGGGCCGAGCTGTGAGATGGACTTTATGGCCCAAAGTACGAAGGACAGGATAAAAAGGCCCAATAGAAATGTAAAAGTTACTCCGGCCCAGGTGAGGTAAAATTACTTCGGTGCAATAAGATGTAAAGCAACTCCGGTCCGGGCAACTTGGAGTTAGGTCGGTCCCAGTAATAGTCCGGTTGAGACGTATTGAGGTTAGAACGGCCAAAACACTGCTACTCGGTAGCTCGGTCTTGGAGTTGTGCCGGTCGCAATTTGTTAGTTCGGTCCAGTCGTGTTATGGGTTGAGCAGAGGAGAACCGAGATGAGGAGTAAAAGCAGAACCGAACTAAGAATAGTTCGGCCTAGTCAGTGGTTCTGCATAGCCAAGCTTATTTCGGTCATATCGTAGTTCGGCCAAAGTAAAAACCATCCCACTTGGTTTAAGCAGTGGGGGGGTGTAAAAGGATAAGCATTATCCTTAGGAGTATGAATCCTAGGAGGACTCTACATGGAGGAATAAAAGTCCTACTAGGATGGTATCAGAGCGATATCATAGCACGAGTTGTACCGCACACATGTGTCCAAATGAGCTATAGGATGTCCTAGAAAATAATTAGGGCATTGGCATGAGCGTGTGAAAGTGTGTGTGGCCATGATATGAATATATGTGCTAATGTGCTAATATGCTTAAGTCAGTAACTTCTTATGTTTATTATTACCATATTGCCTATAGTGAAATGGAGAATGCAAGAAATGCCGATGAATCTGAATCATCCGAGGCAAGAATGACAAGGTTAGAAAGAACAGTTGAACTGTTGACTGAGGCCCTAGGGCAACAACAGAACCAACAGCCCCCACCTCATCCAGTACAATGGGAACCGAATGTTCGTGATGATGTAATTACTTCGACACAGAAGTTCAACAAAATGAAACCACCATCATTCCAAGGAGGCCTTGAACCACTAAAGGTCGAAGCATGGGTTCTGGAAACTAAAAAATTGTTCGAAGTGTTTCCGTGTTCTGAAGCACACAAGGTGTTACTGGCTACCTTTACTTTACAAGAAGAGGCTAGACGGTGGTGGATGTTTGTCCGTGACACCAACAATGCTATGACTTGGGCTCAGTTTAAGGAAGCTTTCTTTGAGAAATACTTTCCTCAGTGTATCCGAGACCGCAAGGTAACCAAATTTGAACAGTTAAAATAGGGCACCATGTCAGTAGCTGAACACGAATCAAAATTCACTGAACTCGCCAGATATGCACCGCACATGGTGGACACTGATTATAAAAAGGCGAGGAAGTTTGAAGGCGAACTCAATGTAGAAATACTTGATCGAATCAATGTCTTGAAACTACTTAAATATGTGGATGTTCTTGACCGAGCGATAATAGCTGAGTCGAATATCAAGGCATTAAAGCAGGCTGAAACACCAGCGACTGAGTGGTGCAGTAAGAGACGGGGCTTTAAGTTTAAGAAAGGTCGGAACAGTTCATTGAACAAGAAGCAAAATCAGGGTCAACGAACAGTTCTAGTCAGGGAAATGGTTCCATACCACTCTGCTCTGAATGCGGCAAAAGGCACAAAGGGGTTTGCTACAAAATTTCTGGTGCATGTTACAGGTGTGGCAAGGTGGGCCACATGGTCAAAGATTTCCCTTCTACGTCCCAAGGCAATAGTAAAGCTGTAGCTAGTGCCGCAGCATCAACTATTACACCGAAACCCAACCCCAAAGCTACTGGAAAGGGGCCTTTAAGGCAAGGCTGGGTGTTTGCACTCGTACCGGGGGATGTGCAGAATACCGAGACAGTTGTGTCAGGTATACTCTCAATTTGTGCCCAAAATGCTTATATTTTGATTGATTCGGGATCTACACATTCATTTGTTTCGCATGCTTTTTCACGAAAATTAAATAGACCACTGGAACCCATGAACTATTTGTTAGTTGTATCTTCACCTGTTGGGGGATCCATGACTTGTGCTTATGTGTATCCTGCATGTGAGATCGTTGTTGGGGATGTACATTTGTATATTGATTTACTGCCTTTGAACATTGATCATTTCGATGTAATTTTGAGAACGGACTGGTTAACAAAATATCATGCTTCTATTGACTGTGTAACGAAAGAAGTTATTTTTCGTCCACCTGGTCTACCTGAATTTGTGTTTAACGGAGTTGGTGTAGTACCTCCCCCATACTTGATTTCGTCCATGAAATCTTTTAGATTGATTAAAAAGGGGTGTAAAGGGTATTTATGTTGCATTTTGACTGTTCTTGCTGATACTAAAGCTAATGTGGATATTATTCCTATAGTCAGGGAATTCCCAGATGTTTTTCCATATGATCTGCCAGGGGATTTGATTAATAGGGAGATAGAATTCAGTGTTGAAGTGTTACCGGGTATGCAGCCAGTTTCTAAAGCTTCGTACAGAATGACACCTACCAAACTGAAAGGACTAAAAATTCAGCTGCAAGAGTTGTTGTATAAGAAGTTCATCAGGCCCAGTACTTCACCGTGGGGCGCACCAATTTTATTTGTGAAAAAGAAAGACAGCTCACTAAGACTCTGCATTGACTATCGTGAACTGAACAAGGTAACAATGAAAAACAAATATCCACTGCCTCGTATTGATGATTTATTTGACCAGTTACAGGGTGCTCAAGTTTTCTCTAGAATTGACCTTAAATCCGGATATCACCAATTGAAAGTTAAACTAGAGGACATTGAAAAGACTGTCTTCCGAACGAGGTACGGACATTATGAATTTCTTGTTATGCCTTTCGGAGTTACTCATACACCTGCTGCATTTATGGACCTTATGAACAGAATTTTCAAACCATTCCTCGATAAATTTGTGTTCGTCTTTATAGATGACATTTTGATTTATTCCAAGAGTAGGGAAGAACATGAACGTCATTTAAGAATTGCTTTACAGACTTTAAGAGAATAGAAACTGTATGCAAAACTAACCAAGTGTGAATTCTGGCTTGATAATGTTATGTTTTTGGGACATGTGATTAGGAAGGATGGCATCTCAGTTGACCCACAGAAGATTGAAGCAGTAGTAAATTGGCCCAGACCGACTAACGTTACTGAAATTTGGAATTTCTTAGGCTTAGCCGGGTATTATAGAAGGTTTGTGAAAGACTTCTCCAAAATTGCTCTACCATTGACCCAATTGACTCAAAAGGGGATATCATTTGACTGGACCGATCAGAGAGAGTAAGTTTTTCAAGAATTAAAGACTCGACTCGTGACTGCACTGATTCTCACCCTACCCTCAGGTACGGATGGATTTACTATTTTTAGTGATTTTTCTTATAAGGGTTTGGGATGTGTATTAATCCAGAATGGTAAATTTATCGCGTATGCTTCCCGACAACTGAGACCACATGAAAAGAACTACCCTCCTCATGATCTAGAACTTGCCGCAGTGGTATTCGCATTGAAAATTTGGCGTCACTACCTATATGGGGCAACATGTAAAGTGTACACCGATTACAAGAGTCTGAAGTATTTCTTCACACAGAAAGAGTTGAACATGAGGCAGCGGAGATGGTTAGAACTGATAAAAGACTATGACTTGCAAATTTTGTACCATCCGAAGAAAGCTAATATTGTTGCCGATGCACTTAGTCGGAAATCAATTGGGAATTTTGCCTATTTACTCACCGGACAGAAAGAACTACTATGTGACCTTGAAAAATTGGAGGTTGAGATTGTTTTGTGAGAACAAGGTGGAACATTAGCTGCTATTTCTGCTCAACCAGCATTGTAGACGAGCCCGAACGTCCTAGCTACGCGTGCGCGAATGACGCGAAATCCGTTTTGTTCATTGGGCTTACTACAGTTCGGACTCAAATGTCACAGTTATGAATCTAATCCTGCAAAGTGCAATGCAAGACCGATAAATCACCAAAGAGTCCAAATCCGAAAAATCGTTTTGGAAAACTGATTTTTGTAAAGAAGTGCCAAACATGGACTGCTTTGTCAGATACAGAGTCACCACCTAAATATTTTTGTTATGGGAAATCTAGGAAACCCTGACTCGTGCCTAAGGCCATGTGTCCGTCATCACCAAAGTTGCCTCGGCTTAGGAACTTGGATACGAGAGGGGAAGGTCATGCAATGAGCACCCACACTCGCCCGATCAAAGATCGGCCTTTACTACCATGATAACTTGTTTTTGAAAACACATGCGTTCTTATTCCGATTATTAGCTAATCTTACTACGTGATGCCCACAACACACAAGTCTAGACTAGATCGCCTAAGTTGGAACAAAACATCTTATGTTTGTTTGTTTGAAAACGGTTTGAAATTGCTACCCGCAAGTAGGCTAAGACGTGGATTTGCCACCCTCAAGTGGGCTTAGAAAACATGATTTTGCCACCCTCAAGTGGGCTTAAAACTCCTTTCGATGAATTGTTCCAATTCAAGTAATCTAACCTTCACCCATAGGCATTCAGGCAGTTATACCATATAAGCAGTTAGCCTCATGGCAAGCATGCTATCATGGCAACACTCACACTCATGCAAGATGCTAAAGCATAAAAGCTTACCTAGTACTCCGAGCCAAAACAATAGCTAGTTAGTAATCAATGCATGATCCTAGCTATGTTAAGATGGCTAATGCAACACATGAAAAATGCAACTAGAAATAGGCTCGGCTATTCTAAAATGGCATATGAAATGCAACTTGATAATCATGTATTCAAATTGGAATTGAAATACAATGCGATTAGTATGATGCGCCGAGCCCGGTGCATGCAATACAGATGAATGGATGCAAACATGAAAACATAAGAATGCTAACTGAAACATGCCCTAAAACTAACCATCGTAAGCGGTTAAGTAAAAGGGAGAAAGACGTGGGGTTGGAAGACATTCACACACTCACGCACACTTATTACAAAATTTGCCCTCTCGACGGAGGGTCCGAATGAATAATACAAGCCAACTAATTAATTA
The DNA here is from genome assembly GCF_004153795.1 of Camellia sinensis. Taxonomy (NCBI): domain Eukaryota; kingdom Viridiplantae; phylum Streptophyta; class Magnoliopsida; order Ericales; family Theaceae; genus Camellia; species Camellia sinensis. The sequence goes on from NW_021024849.1 coordinate 2,236,732, forward strand.
ACTACCCTAGCTAATTAATTATTACATAAGTCTTAACTAATTAAACAAATTAATTAAGCTATGAAGAATAGGGAAGCAGCCTCAGAAAGAGGGACGAATGCATGCTCGGTCGGCTTCGCTCGGAAATCCGTTGCCATGCCTCATGTTGCCTCTGTTTGCACTGTTTTGCACCTCTGAAAA
>NW_021024849.1:2251721-2315600 GCF_004153795.1 Camellia sinensis
CCTTTATGTGTTATTTGTGCATTCATTAACATTAAATTGTGCAAACTTGGCTTCCCGGCCATCGTGCATTGCGATGCTCGGTTGGTGGCCCGAGAGTCAAGTACCGCACTCCCTTAAGCTTGAGAAATGATGGGGAGGGTGGTTGTGCACACATATCTTGCAAATACACTGCTATGCCCTTTGTTGTTCTCTACTGCAGCAAAACTGGAGTTTGGCAAATTTTCTGGTCTACAACCAGTTTTTCTAGTCTACAGCCAGTTTTTCTGGTCTACAAGTGGTCTACAGCCAAATTTTCTGGTCTACAGCCAGTTTTTCTGGTCTACTGCCAGTTTTTCTGGTCTACAAGTGGTCTACAACCAGTTTTTCTGGTCTACAAGTGGTCTACAGCCACCTTTTCTAGTCGGTAGCCCACCAGGAGGTCCCCATGTTGGAGCAGAAGCAATCGGGAGGTTTGTGCACTTTTCAAAGAACAAATCAAATGCAAATAGAGGCAATTCGGGGCATAGTAATGGATTTTCGAGCGAGAAACCAAGTGCATGCATTGTTCAACTTTCCAAAGCAGAGCTGAGTAGCATAGTTTTATGCTTACTTGTTAATTAGCATGTTTATGTAATTTAATTAATTTGTTAATTAGTTAAAGTGATGTAATAATTAGTTGTAGCTAGTTATTCAAATTGTTGTGTAATAACTAGTCTAATTAGCTTTATTAGATTAGTTAGCTAGCCTAGCTTAGAAGTAGCTTAGCTTATTCATTCGGACCCTCCGTCGAGAGGGCACAATGTTGTAATAAGTGTGCATGTGTGTGATGCATGTCTTCCAAACCCATTTCTTTCTCCCTTTTACTTATCCGTTTTTGATGGTTAGTTTAGGACATTTTCAATTAGCATCCTTATGTTTGCATGCGTGCATCATTCATTTTGTCTTGCATGCACCGGGCTCGGCGCATCATACAAACTACATTGTACTTTAATACACTTTCTTGAATACGTGTTTCAAAGCATGTTATCAAGTGTAGCATTCATATGCCATTCTAGATAGCCGAGCCTATTTTAGTTGCATTTTTGCATGTGTTGCATTAAGCATCTTAGCATAGTTAGGATTCATGCATTGCTCAGAATACACTGTGAGTATTTATGCTTTAGCATACTTGCATGTGTGTGAGTGTTGCCATGGTAGCATGCTTGCCATGAGGCTATTTGCTTAACTGCTATAACTATCTGAATGCCTGTGGATGAAGGCTTCATTGCTTGAATTGGAACAATTCATCAAAATGTGCGTTTTAAGCCCACTTTGCGGAGTGGCAAAATCATGTTGTTTTCTAAGCCCACTTGAGGGTGGCAATTCCGCGTCTTAGCCTACTTGCGAATAGCACTTTCAAACCATTTTCGAAAAACAAGCATGAGATGTTTTGTTCCAAATTGAGTGATTTAGTCTATACTTGTATGATGTGCGCATCACATAGTAATTCTAGATTAATAACTGAAATAAGAACACATGTGTTTATAAAAACAACATATCATGTTAGTAGAGGCCGATCTTGGATCGGGCGAGCGGGGGTGCTCATTTCAGGACCTTCCCCTCTCATACCCAAGTTCCCAAGCCGAGGCAACTTTGGTGATGACGGACACGTGGCCTTAGGCACGAGTCAGGGTTTCCTAAATTTCCCAAAAACAAAATATTTAGGTGGCAACTCTGAAATCTGGCAAAGCAGTCCATGTTTGGCACTTCTTGATTAAAATCAGTTTTTCAAAACAATTTTCCGGATTTGGACTCTTTGGTGATTTATCAGTCTTACATTGCACTTTGTGAGATTAGATTCAGAACCGTGACAGGAGTCCGAACTGTAGTAGCTAGAACTACAATTCGTGCCCTCGCACGCGAAGCGGAGTTCGGGGCGGTCTACACATTGGTCGGGGTTGTTACAAGTATTCTCACGGGTTGTATGTACTATGTATCTTTCCTTATCATCAAAACAAGCTCAAAGGAGTGATACATTTGGCCCTCAAACCATCAATCAAGCAATTTCCATGCATGATGGCTAATGTACCAATTTGTGCAAGTTTAATGAATGAAAAACAAGACTCAAATGCCATCACCCTATCATGCATGATCAAAGGCAACGGAGACCTAGGAAAGTGGCACATTTCATCACTTTTGAATATGAAATGTCCCATTTCCCTTGTGTTCAAATTAACGTCCGATTTGAACACATGTAATGCAACACAAAGGAATGCTTATCTTGTCACTTTTACTTGCCAATTTTTTTTACACATTTTAGTTACCAAATCATTCTTCAATCAATTTGTCCATTGGTGAGTGTCCTCTAAGATAAAAGAAGTGTCAGCCAAGGGATAATGTAAGGCAAGAGAGAGATCATGCCGTTGATAATGAACCCTCAAAGAGGATTAAACCATTAAGCATGACCTCAATCTCAAGCTTAAAGGATCCCAAGTTTGAAACAACCCTCAAAAGCAAATGAAAGAGTGAAGCAAAGAGGGAGGTTACAGAGTTTATAGTGTTAAAATGGAGTGAAATAACAACACCAAAAGATACTATCAACTCAAACAAGAGGTGTCTAAGACCCTAAAACACCAACTTGTGAGGACTATTACACTACAACCATGCAAAACAATACTCAAACGAACTAACCAGCCCAAAATAGAGCTAAAGTTGGCCATTTTAGAGGCTAAAACATGCTGGACTTGAGCTAAGTTAAGCTAGAAAAACATGCTAACATATGGAGCTAACTAGGCATGCAAACAAGACACAAGGAGGGGAGGCTAACCCCTCCAAATTTGGACTTGAAAATGAGTTTTTTGTCACTGAAAAATCTCTAAAATTCAGTGGTTAAAAGGGCCAAAAATTTGGTTTGAAAGTGATGAACAAAGGTACAAAAGCTTTAAAAACAAAGAAGTAAGAAAGGTGAACCACCCCCTAACTGAAAATGGCCTCAAACTACCACCTTTAGGCCACAAAAACAGAGTTTTTCATAGTTTAAAATCAGCCCCAAAACAGTCCAAAAATAGTAGAGAAAGATAGCAAAGCAAGAATGTAAAATAAGCTAACAAAGCAAGTGTTATACCTCTTGAAGCCAAGGCACAAATTAGGCAACAAAGCAAGCCACAACCACCTTCTAAAGCTCAAAAAGGGTCTCAGGTAACCTCAGCCCAAAGAGAAGCAACTTTGGTCAAGGAAGTATATGCAAAAGTGTAGAGACACTAAGCAACCAAGCACAAAATTTCAAGAGAGAGAATTTTGTAAAGAGAGAGAGAGAGAGAGAATTTTGCTCCAAAATTTTCTAACCTCTCAAAATGGGGGAGAAGGTCCCATATTTATAGAAAAACAAGCCTTCAGCTGAGTTATATCAGTCCATACACGTGTATGGTGATCAAACCCATTATGCCAACAGTTGGAATAGCTATCAAGAAAATATCTGCAAAAAGGCATCAATGGCCAGCAGGCCACTAATGTGGCCAGCCAGCCACCAGTGATAGCGGCAGGCCACTTGGGTGGCTGGCAGGATCAATTGGTGGCCGGCAGCCACCAAGGGTTGCAGGTTGAAGATTTTGGTCCAAAACAGGGCACATAATGGATGGGGTTTGAAGGCTCAAAGACAAGGCATTCCGCCGAGGACTTCGAGCACCAAAACGAGCACAAATAGTCACAATCATTGAGTGCACAAACAATGACGTCCAAGTCTTGAGGACGGTCAAAAATGGGATGTCTACAGTTGCCCCTCCTTGATAGAACTCGGAAGTCACGAAATGACGTGAATGAATGTCAAAGCCTAGAGACGACCCATTTTTTACAAGGCCGAAGACTTGGACAAACAAACAAGTTAAAAACAAATGGTTGCGCCCGCAGGCTGCCTATGTATCCCTTTGCAAGGAATCAAACCAGATAGTTTTGGGCCAAGATACAAGTGATAAGAACGATGTGAGAACATAACTTATGATCATGCAATGAGGCTGTAATGAAACATTTAAATACAAATGCAATGCAATGAAAATGCCACATTCAAACAAACCGAAACAAGGTACAGCAACCTCAAACATGAAAAGAAGTCAGCAAATAAACACGTCACGCGTGGGAATCATGAGCCAAACCACACTTCATGCAGAAAGGACGTAAGAAAATTATGCAAACTTAACTACACAACGCGCAGGAAAGGCAAAAAGCAACTTAACCATCGGGCGCACCCGAGGTCTCAACCGAAATCCTCATGTTTTGCACACACGAGAAGGACAAGGGTGGTGTGAATATCAGGACGCACCCGAATGTTTTCAACCGAAAAGGGGTAGTGTGAACACCGGAACGCACCCGAATGTTTTTAACCGAAGGGTGGTGTAAACACCGGGCGTACCAGAATGTTTTTAACTAAGGAGGTGGTGTGAACACCGGGTGTACCCGAATGTTTTTAACCGAAGGGTGGTGTGAACACTGGGCATACTCGAATGTTTTTAACCGAGGCAAACAATCCTAACGCATCGCACGCGATAGGAGGATAGGTGGAAAGATTCAAATGAAGGGCATGAGTGATTTCAACGGGAACTCCTCTGAATAAACCGTACATACAATATCGTGCAAGTCTAGGAAAGAGACATAACAAGTGCGACAGTACGAATGCATGTTCCATGCGAGACAAACAACCGAGATACAATGTTAATGGCATGTTCTATGCAAAAAACAAAAGCATAAGCATATTCTATGCATGATTGAAAAGCAAATGCAAGACACACATACAATTCCCGTGAGATACACATTTTATAACAACATATGTGAAATGCATATTCTAAGACACAAAGTGAAGTGCACGTTCCATGAAACAACGAAAAAGAAATGCATATTCTATGCAAGATAACAAAGCATGATTTAACGAAAACAAATTCAAAGACAACTTCCGATTCACCTCTCGGAAGAATTGCAATATATTTAAAGGATACACCTCATCCACGTTGACAAGTGACGAACGTCGCGCACCGAAAACACAGTTTCGAGTTTCCGCAGAGACATTCTGAACCAAACAATGAACAAACCCTTCAATTCTTGAGGACTAAAGACACAAAGCAGCATTAGGACTCCAAGGGAAACCTCAGAACACTTGTCGGCCACCAGAGAGGGCCGTCGGCCACCTGCCGGCTACTAGTGATCATTGCCGGCCACCCGTGGCAAATTTTGGGCAAATTAGTCAATTTGCCTCGGGTCTTTAAGTATACACCTCCACACTTCATTTCCTCACTTCTCTAGGGTCGAAATCTTTCTCCCTCTCTCTCTAGACACTGCTTCTCTCTAGATCCGCGCTTTCTACGCGTTTTCTAACGCCCCACATGAAATTTATTTGCTAAACCCTCTTTGTTTACTCCGTTTTGAACTAATTGAAATTTGATTTCGGTGTTTTTCTTGGATTTTCAACTTTTGAGGCTTATTTCCCTCGAATTTTTCTTGGGTTTTGCATCTTTTCCCGGGCTTTGACTTTTTCCTCCACTTTCTCTCTCCTAGGGTTGACTTTTTCTAAGTTTGCCCTTTTTCCTTAATTTTCGACCACTTTCTCATCTTCTTTCTAGATGGCAGACGACATATCTCATGACGGAGCTCCCCCGGAGATCCTACCGTAGTTGTCTCCAGAGATGGAGGCAAAGCCTGAGCTAGTGCTACTACCACTCAGGATTCGACCCTTTGATCCGACGACATATCATCCTCAGACGCATGTGCTACCCCCGGGGGTATCAGGCACTTCAGAGCATTTGCGGAATGCGCACCAGAGGACCTCTTGCTACGAGAACCGGACTCCCATTTGTCTTACAGCACCACCGAGGTATACGCTGCATTCTCATGTTTTCTTCACTGTACATTGCATTTCTTGCTTTAACTATGTTCCTTGCTTCAACTGTGATGTTTACATTGCATTTCTTGCCTTTTACTACATTTCTTGCCCTAATCGCACTCTTTCACGGTATTTCTTACACTGCCTTTTCATCTGCTTCTTCTCATATCGTTGTATATCACTATTTTGATCACAGGAGGACTCTCGTGCTATCAGGGGCTATGGAGCCACGTCCACGAGGGACTGGTATATGGAGCTTCCTACCGATGTTCGCTACATCATCAATGAGTCCAGCTTTGACTTATTCTGTATGGGACTGTCGCGCCATAACGCGAGTCGCCCACTTCTTGGTGCATTATTGGAGCAGTGGTGGGATACCACCAACTCCTTCTACTTCTCTGCTACTAGGGATATGACGATGACTCCCTATGACTTCGTCATGCTCACAGGCGTAGAAGTAGGGGGTCATCGGATCCCTTATGATACGGACATGGGTGAGTGGGAGGTTGCCTGGCTACACCTACTAGGAGTACGCCCACCTCTCTTCCTACCAGGGATGGTACGATATAGCCGGTTCGCCGAGCGTTTCCGGGGGAGAGAGCTAGAGACCCTAGAGGAGATCAAGCATTACGCCTGAGGCTTTTTGATGTTCCTATTCGGCACCACCTTGCTTGCAAACAGGTGGAACACTGTAAGGTTATATCTCCTAAGCGCTCTGGTGGACTTATCTTAGGTCCGACTTTATGATTGGGGTGGTAATAGCCTAGCCACATTGTATGGCTATATGAGCTCGACATCTTGCAGGAGGGGAGACAGAGTTGGAGGCTACTGGTGAGCCTGGGAGGTACGCTTTACATTTCTATTTTACATTTTCTACCCGCCATTTTCTGTGCTTTCTCCTTTGCACTTTCTGTACACTACACACTGCATTGTTTACATCTCTATAATGTGCTTTCTACATTGCACATTCTGCGTCCTCTGTATCTGTACTTTCTATATACTACACATTCTTCTTTCTGCATTATGTATTCTGCATTCTCTATACACTGCACACACATTCTGCTTTCTACATTCTGCATTCTCTGTACGCTATACACATATTTTGCTTTCTGTATTTTGCATTCTGCATTCTCTGTGTTGATATGCTGTATACTCACTGTTGCTTTTTCTTTGTAGCTTTGGGTATATGCATATTTCCCGACCCTTGCCCCAAAGCTGGAGGTGGAGATGCCCCCCGTTATGTCATACCTTCACCAGTATGACGGGAGATGCCTACGGAGGACCCGGGAGACTTTCACATACTTCTGTTGATACTTCAACACAGTGACTGTCGCGGAGGTAACTCAAAACCCACAGTTGCTTTTGCTTTACTTCAGCTCTAATTCATATTGCAATATCTGATGGCAACTAAACAATCTGCGCATTCTTTGTTTGCAGATCGCTTAGCAGCCTTGGGCAACGATATCGGATGAAGTCTGGGACCAGTATGCCAGTGCCTGAGGGGTATCCTGTTTTCAACTTCTACTCAAGGGCCCGGTTTGTCGAGCTTGGTTTCTAGGTGAGCAATTCGTGTGCCAAACCTTGGGTTTGCCTAAGCCGGTAGTTCCCATACCGACCCCGCCATCTATGAGGGCCACGGAGAGCGTCTCCTCCCAGGAGATGATTTAGTTTACTGGGGGCTTAGATGCCGACTACTTACTTGGGGAGGGAGATTATGCGATATGCATCCAGATACACCTTATGCCTCTTCTAACAAGTGCACTTGCAGGTAGAGCAGCAGATGCCCCTTTGGCGAGTAGGACCCCGGGGATGAGGGCCAGGGCTGGGGGGGTTCCTCCCGCTAGACAGGCTACTGGTTGGCCAAAAATCCCGACCACGCTGACATGCTGGAGGTCGGTCGGGACATCCTATTAGAATCCGATTGAGCCAGCGGAGGCCGGACATAGATATGTCAGAGCTCATGACGCACCTTCGGTATGTACCACATCTTTTCAAGTTTTTCCTTCTCTTTCTAATATTCGTTCCTTCCGAATACTGATCATTCCCAAAGCATTTGCAGACATCCTCGGGGTACACTGAGAGATTATTTGAGCTAGTAGCGTCATTTGAGAGCATGATACTGATAAGGGAGGCGCTGCTCAGTCTTCATGGCATTCAGGTATTTTTCCTATTCTCTGCCCGCAAGTCAGTATTTTTCACATTATTGTACATACCATTCTCACTGAAACACTGATATTCATACCACGATATACATTCTATCCCTTGTCACATCACATTGATATGCTGCACTGATATACTGTACTGCAGTTGCACTGCATCTGGCTCATTGTATTCTTCCACTTTCATCATATTGCATTTGCAACCATACTTCATATCTAATGGGTCGATATTGTTTTTTTTTTTTTTTGGTTTTAGCCTTATCGAGAGCACCAGCGGCGGCAGTGTCTGCACCATTACCACCTCCTCCAGCAACAGAGGGGAGGGAGAGACAGGCCCCGGCACACAGCCGAGTGGAGATTCCTGGTCGAGGCCGGAGGAGCCCTTCAGAGCCAGTGTTGAGTGACGACGATGCTGAGATGAGTGGCTCCAAGGAGGCAGTGAGTATGCAGTCTGAGTCCTCCGAGAGTAGAGATGATGGTGGCTCGAGATTTAAGAGTAGAGGCGATGCTGAGTCCGGCTCTGAGGCAGAGAGCGGCGATGATTCCGATTCCGGTTCGGCATCTGAGTCAGACAGTGGTGCTGATGGAGACAGCTCTAAGTCCCCACCCAGGAAAAGGACAAAGAGGGCCTCTCGAGCTTGAGATGGCTGGCGCTGATTTTCTTGTATTTTGCATAGTTTCTTTTTGTTAGTAGTGTTAGCACATTGTACAGTTTCAGACATGCTTTATTTGTTTTAAAAACTTGTATTGCACTTTTGCAAAAAAAAAAAAATGATCGGAATGAAAACCAATTTTTCTTTAAAAAAGTGTTGTATTTTGCATCATTAGCACCACTTAGCACGAAATAGAGATTGAATTTGATACTGAAAACCGAATACTTGTATTGCCACAACAATCTTAATCAGGTAACGAACCAATCAACAACTGAAATTCTAAACACAACATACAATTCAATAATCGAAATAGTAACAACTCGATAAGCAAAACAAAACAACTCAATAAACAAAATAAAACAACTCGAATACAACTCAACGAACATGCTAAAACTAAAAGGACTCAAAACAAGACCTCAAAATGCATAAAGAACAGAACAAAACACATGTTTTTAGCATTCTCAGCACACAGGTGGACAGCAAGATAGACAAGACAGCTGTCGGCCACTTAAAGAGCTTGTTAGCCACATGCCGGCCAAGGATGAAATATGCCGGCCACCAGCAGTGGCCTGCCGGCCATAAGTAGTGGCTTGTTGGCCACGAATGTGCAAAACCTCCAAATTATTGACATCTGGCTTCCACTTACTACCTTATCTTCTACAAAAGCTTCACATTCATCATTTCTTCTCCAGAGCTCATTTTGGCTGTTGTTTTTGCCATAAATGGAGCCATTTCTTGCCCAAAACCTCTCGAATTGGATTGCAACTTTAGATGGCTCGAAAAAAGTGAATTTTCAAGATTTTGGTATAAATACACTTTTCCCGCTGAGTCGTTCTCGGCTTTGTTTTCCATTTCTTCACACCGCGGCTAGGTGTTGGAACCCAATTACACATGTCTTTAGCTTTGGGGGACAAGAGATATGCCCGACAATCAAAGAATTTCAAGTGCTAATGGTGTCCCGGCGCGATGAGGAAATCTTGCCTCAGCCTCGTTTTCTACCATTGGTGACCGCGGCGATCTTCTTTGGCGAGGTTTTCGGCAACACGCGCTTTGCTTGTGCATTTTGGCTCATTTCCTTCTTGCCTCCAGTTTCGGAGGGTCTAGTATAAGGCTAATTGAAGTGGCCCAAGGTTTGAAAGAGGGCAAGAGTTGCATTGGTTTGGTGTTGGTTGAGACTTTGATGGGCTTAGACGCCTTCCATCGGTGGGAGACAAACAAATTCGCGGGCAGTGCACTACTTCTTGAGGTAATGTTTCCCCACCCTTATGTGTTTCTCACATCTCTCAGCACTCATGCTCTATTTTTCTTTCAAACCCTTTTTCTCACTTTTCTCTCAACACACACCTCTCTATTCTTTAATCTCTATTTTCTTTCATCCCTCCCCAGATATGGCTTATGGACAAGCTGAAGGTAGTGGACTCTTACCCTGCATACTCAGCCCGAGCATACTTTTTCCGTTAACAGCTAGTGAATTTCCCGAATAAAGGATGGTGGTGCCATTGGATATGCAACAGGTCTGCTACTGATATTACTTGACGTTGCCCCTGGCTTAATCTGATCGAAATGAGCTACAACATGACTCGGTAACCTGGCATTCAGCTGATTGGCCTAACACACTGTGTATTCTACTTTCCATTCCGGTTCAAGCGTCAATTTGGGCATGATCAGACTTGCCCAGAAAAGAAGGTAGAGTACCCGGTTTCATTCCCAATCCGAGGTTCACATTTGGCTAGGTACCTCAATGCTAAGAGGACGATAGAGCTTCTAGCCCCTGCCCCTAGTTTTAGCTACGCATTTTCTGGTGAGTGCTTGACTTGGCTTGAAGATGAGGCACAATCTGGGCCCACTTTAGCATCAGAAGCTTCCACAAACACGAGCAGGGGACGTAGGAACACCTGACTCATCTATGCCCCTAATTTATTGCTTTGATCTTACTTTCTAAGTTTTATGCATGTAATAAAAACAGCTTTGACTTGTATCGAGAGTTGGAGAACTTTGTATTGAAATCAATGAAATTAAAGTTGTGGGCACTGAAAGTTTTCCTTTTGGTCAAAAAATGGTCTAAATTGTAAAAGGTAAAATTTGAGCAAAAATCAACTTTTATCAAAACTTTTCAAAACCATTTTCGATAAGGATCACAACTTGACACGCACAAAATCTATCCTTGAGATGTACAACCCCAAATCCGAAGATCACGAATTACCCCTTGACTAAATAACACTACTCAGCATTGTAACCAGTTCTCAGAGAGGATCACAATCGAACATTCAAATAAAGAATAGACAAAGATGACCTGATCAACACATGGACAGGACAGTTGAGTTGGAGGTGTATACGGCTGGACTTCAGGATGAAATTGCCTACGTATCCCGAAGATGGGAATCAGGCCTAACGTAGTTCGGTTCGGGTTCACTCGAGTATTAATGCTCTCTTTTTGCGCTCTAACTTTTGCCAAGGCAACCCTTTAGGGTTTTCAACCTTGCAAGCTCAGTTTTTCTTTATTTTCAATTTTTTTTGCTCTAACTTTTGCCTAGGTCACCCTTCTGGGTTTTTCAGCCTAACGGGCCTCTCAGGGATAGTATTTCTTCAACTTGTCCATGTTGATCGGTTGGGAAAATTCTAGGCCATCCAGGTCTATGAGAATAACATCTCTGCCCGACCAAATAGTTTTGATGATGTAAGGACCAGTCCAACTAGGTCTGAACTCTCCCCTAGGGTCATGGATGGGAGCTCGATTGTCTTTCAGCACCCAATCCCTTTCTTTGAGATTCTTGGACTTAGCCTTCTTGTTAAAAGCCTTGGCAACGATGATAACCCTGAACATGGTACAGTGCTTTTAGCCTTGTTTTATCAAACAGCATCAGTTCTTCAAACCTGCTCTGCTGCCAATCCGCCTTTGCTATCTGACACTTAGCCATAACTCGTAGCGACAGAACTTCTATTTCAATCGGTAGAACAGCTTCCATACCGTAGACAAAAGAGTAAGGAGTTGCCCCAGTAGACGTCTAGATTGAAGTTCTATAGCCATAGAGTGCAAATGGCAATTTGTCTGGCCAGTCCCTGTAGGTCTCAACCATCTTTTGCAGAATATGCTTGATGTTCTTGTTGGCAGCCTCAACTGCTCCGTTGATTTGCGGCCAGTATGTGGATGACTTATAAAAAGCCACGCTGTATTTATCCAATAAGTCGATCACTTCTTTCTTGAAATGGGAACCATTATCTGAAATAATCTCGTTCGGGACTCCATAACGGCAAAGATGTTGTTTCAGATGAACTTAGCCACATACGCTGCCTTCAACACTACATAAGACTGAGCTTCCACCCACTTCGTGAAATAATCAATTGCCACCAGAATGTATTCATGCCCATTTGACCCTTTCGGTGTAACTACGCCGATGACATCGATTCCCCAATCTGAGAAAGGCCATGGTGAAGTTATGTTGTACAGTTCGATGGCGGGATATTCATGCGATTAGCATGAATTTGACATTTGTGGCATCACCGGACAAAATCGATACAGTCCTCCTCTATGGTAGACCAGTAGTAACCTTGCTTGAGAATCTTCCAAGCTAACATTACACCATTCATGTGTGCTCCGCACTCTCCCCTATGGATGGCCTCCATTAGGCACTTTGATTCCTCTGCATCAACACATAACTTGTGCATTCCCAGATGACCCATCTTGTACAGTTTACCTCCGTAGATGATAAATTGAACGGTCATCCGCCGTATTGCCCTCTTATCTTTGGCATTTGCCCCTGGTGGATAAACCTCATTTTTCAAGAAGTTCCAAATATTGTAGTACCAAGGGCTTTATAGACGCGCTCCTGGGAACTCTCCAAATATCCGCGCGCCCAAGTGAGAGGCGCGAATCTCGTTTTGTTCCGAGCTACTACAGTTCGGACTCAAATGTTACAGTTCTGAGTCTAATCTCACAATTGCGATGTGAAACCGATAAATCACCAAAGAGTCCAAATCTGGCAAATCGTTTTGGAAAACAGATTTTTATAAAGAAGTGCCAAACATAGACTGCTTTGCCAGATACAGAGTGGCCACCTAAATATTTTATTTTGGGGGAATTTAGGAAACCCTGACTCGTGCCGAAGGCCACGTGTCTGTCATCACCAAAGTTGTCTCGGCTCGAGAACTTGGGTAGGATTGGGGAAGGTCATGTAATGAGCACCCCCGCTCGCCCGATCAAAGATCAGCCTGTACTACACATGATATTTTGTTTTTGAAAACACATGTGTTCTTATTCCGGTTATTTAACCTAGAATTACTATGTTATGTGCACAGCAAACAAGTATAGACTAGATCACCTAAGTTGGAACAAAGCATTGCATATCCGTTTGTTTGAAAATAGTTTAAAGTTTGCTACTCGCAAGTAGGCTAAAATGCGAATTTCAATTAATTGTCCCAATTCAAGCAATCCAACCTTCACCCACAAGCATTCAGGCAGTTAATCACATAAGCAGTTAGCCTCATAGCAAGCATGCTAACATGGTAACATTAACACACATGCAGTATGCTAAAGCGTAAACACTTACAGTGTACTCTGAGCCAAAACAAAGGACTAGTTAGAAATCATGCATGATCTTAGTTCATGTTAAGATAGCTAATGCAACACATGCGAAAATGCATCTAAAATAGGCTTGGCTATCCTAAGATGTCATGTTAAATACAACTTCGTAACATGTTATTGAACACGTATTCAAGTAAATGTATTGAAATACAATGCAGTTAGTATGATGCGCTGAGCCCGGTGCATGCAATACAGATGAATGGATGCACGCATGCGAGCATAAGGTATGCTAAATGAAATATGCCCTAAAACTAACCATCGTAAGCGGTTAAGTAAAAGGGAGAAAGAAATGGAGGTTGGAAGACATGCATCACACACATGCACGCTTATTACAACAATTAGCCCTCTCGAGGGAGAGACCGAATAAGAAGCTAACTAGCTAATCTAAGCCAATTAAACTAATTATTGCAACACAATTAATTAACTAATCCTAGTTAGCTAATTATTACAAAACGAATTGAATAGCTAACGCATTAACTATTAAGGTACAAACCAAATGCTTAATCTAGCTAAGTAAAGAAGCTAAATAAAGCAGTAAACAAAGGCGCCCCAGAGGGATAAGGATGCATGCATGTCCGGTCGCCTCGTTCGGAAATCCAACGCGATGCCCCAATTTGCCTCTGTTTGCAACTGCTCTCAGAAACTTGCACCAAGCTCCAAAAAGCTTAAACTTCACCTTGGGAGTCCTATGGGAGGGTGGCCGACCACTTTTGGTCTCTCTAGACACCTGCCGACCACTTTTGGTTGTTGAAAAACCAGAAAAGTGGTCGGCCAACTAGTTTTTCTGGCTGGCCAACCAGTTATTGCTGCTGAACTGCAATTTGCTGCAACAGAAAGCAAGAAAGGGCATGGCAATGTATTTGTAAGATATGTGTGCACAACCACCCTCCCTATCATGTCATGAACTCAAGAAAGTGTAGGTTCTTGACCCTCGGGCCACCAATCGCGCATTTCAATGCATGATGGCCGAGAGGCAAAGTTGCATAATTCAATATGAAATGAATGCACAAGTAAACACATAAGGCCTAGAACTCTATCATATATGATCAAGAGCGTCAGCCGGCGACCGAGAATTAAGGCACGTTTCATCACTTTAAGTATGAAACGTCCCTCTTTTCCCGTGTTTGGGCTAACACCTATTCCAAACACAATGCAACACATAGCATGGCAAGCATGTAATGCAACTACATGGCATACACAATGCAATGTGATAAGATCAAACTACCAATGCAAATGGCATGCAAACAATGCTAACATATGCATGCACAATGCAATGCTACAAGGGCAACTTAGCAATGTTATGGACATGCATACTCAATGCAAGGGACAACTAGGCATGCACAATGCAAATAACCACATGGCATGCATAATGCAATGTAAGATGGCATACTTAATGCAATGAAACAATATGACATACTCAATGCAATATTCATGGCATAATCAATGGACTTAAACCAACAGGGGTAGACCTCAGTCATGCCCAAATTAGTGGCCATTGGTGACGAAAATAAGGCACAAAAGGCATGGTATGCATGTACAATGCAATGGCCCATCAAAGAGGCCTAAGAGCACAACTCTCAAGAGTGCTCAAAGAGTGACAAATGTGCAAGTGTGACAACACGGAGTACACTGAAACAAGGTAAGAAATGATGCCAAATCATTCAAACAAAGCAAGTAAAGCATGCAATGGTCCTAAATCATGAAAGCTCGCAAGGAGGACTACCAAGGAGGCATGCAATGCATGGCACAAAAGCATGAACTAGACATGGACAGAGCTTAATTAGGTCAAAACAAGAACCTAAACATACTGAGATGAGGGCTCAAATACCTAGGCATGCAAGCATACAAGCTAAGCCATAAAAGAGGCAACAAATGCACAACCCTTAGAGGCACTCAAAGGGTGAATGAAGTGAAAACATGGCAAGTCTATATGCTCTGAAATGTCATGTTAGGTGATGCCAAATCATGTACACAACATAAATGAAGCATGCAATGGTGCTCAAAGCTTGAAGCAAGCAAAGGTACCTGTACTACAACTATACAAAACATGAGGAATGTGACCAAGGCAACCCAAAACAGTCCTAGAACATGTCAAAATGAGTCTAAAACATGCATGGAAGGAAGCCAAAATAGGCTAGCATGGAGGGGCATAAGGCATGATGAATGCAAGGCAAATAAGGTGGATTACACTACACCTATTAAGACCAAGCATGGAATGACTTAAGCAATAAAAATCAGAGTTATATCATGGCATAATAACCCTAAAAACACATCGAAATGATGGCTCGCAAGCTAAGGTATGAAGGCATACGCAATGGTTCATGTTAAGGCATAAAGGGGCCAACCCTCCAACACATTGAAATAGCAAAAAATGCAAGTGCATGACCATGAAACATGGACTGAAATCACATTATAAATGATGGCAAATCATTCAAATAGTCCAAGTAAAGCATGCTAGTGGACTTGATGCACAAAGCTAACAAGCTAGATTGAACCATAGCTATACAAAGCAAGTCATGCATAACCAAGACAACACAAATTAGACCTTAAACATGCTAAAACATGAACAAAGTCTTCTTAGAGCTAAGCCAAAAGCATGCTAAAATGACATGTCAAAGCATGATGCATGTTAGGCTATTTCATGGAAATGCACTACAAGTGCATGGAGCATGCAAAGGCTAACCAAACCAAACCCTAACAGAGGTATGACATGGTAAAACAACACCAAATACATGCTTAAATGGACTCAAACCAAGCTATAATGACATGCTACTTCATGAAGCATACAACGCTAGTTTAACAGATTTACACTACAAGTGTATTAACCATGCATGGAGTGACCAAAGCAAGTAAAAACAGTGACATGTCTCAGCAAAATAACCACAAATACTAACTAAGAATAAGCTAACACAAGCTTAACAAAGGTGCTCAAACATGAGGCATATGAAGCTAGTAAACACAATACAAGGAGAGTGGATGACCCTCTCCTATTTAGGACTCCAAGACCACCTTTCCACCACTGAAAATCCGTTGGATTTTAGTGGTAGAAAGGTCATGCAAAGGCTTCAACAAAAGCCTAAAGGGATGGCTCAAAACAAGGCCTAACAAGGCCTAAGAGGGGGTAAATCACCCCAAACGAAAAAGTGACCTTAAACAACTATTTTAAGCATGAAAAAAAAGAACTTTTTCTAGTTAAGAGTTAAGCTTAAAAACAGATACAAGAAGGGCTAAAAGCTTAAGCAAGAATGGGGGATTTAAGGGCTAAAGACTCACCCTTGAAGACCTCCTTTATAACTGCAACTCCAGCAAGTTTTTCAAGCTCAACCCAAGAACACCAAAAATAACTTCAAGAAGCCTCAGCAACACAAGCAAGGTGTTTGAGTGTGTGTTTGTGTGAAAAAGTAAGACAAAACAACACTTTTGAACACAAAACAAGAGAGAAATGAAGATGTATAGATATAGGCTATATGTATAACTCAAGGGAGTTTTTTCTGAACCTAGAGGAGGGAGGAGGAGCCTCCCTCTTATAGAAACTAAAAGGCAAAGCTTCTTGGAGAAGCTAAGCTTCAAACAAATCTCTCCATATACATGTATGAAGGATAGCCCAAATGCCCTCCAGCTGGCCACTTAAAGTGGTCGGCCAGCTACTTAAATGGTCGGCCGACCACTTTAAGTGGTCTCCCAGAACACAAACTAGTCGGCCATGGGTGGGAGAGGGTCTAGAGCATGAAAGAAAGCTAATGAGGTGGTGGCCGACCAGAAAAGGTGTCCCAAAGACCAAGAAAGCCAGTTTTCCGACTAGAAAATTGGCTAGCAGAAGGAAAAGTGGTCTCCAAGGAGAAAAAGTGGTCTCCCACCCTTGTACCACCTTCCAAACAAGGAAAACAAGGTTTGTACCAAAAACAAACCAAAACAGATGCAAGACGAGAGATCGGGAGGTAAAGCACGCGGCTGAAAACCTCAAAAACTAGCCTCCAGGCATCAAAAGTGGTATGCGACCACAAAAGTGGTCTCCCAAACTACAGTGGCCCTCTAGGCCAAGGAAACAAGGTGTGGTTCAAAAACCACGCCAAATGGAGAACGTTAAGCAGTCCCAAGACAAGGCGTGTGGCCGAAGGCTCCGAAAATTGGAAACTAGTCTCCAGACGAAAAAAGTGGCCTACGACCACAAAAAGTGGTCTATGACCACAAAGAGATGGTCTACCAGACCACTCCCTCCCTCCAGGGAAGAGAAACAAGGTCTGGTCCGCAAACCAGGCAGAAGCACAAAGAGTTCAGAGGTCTGGAGGCAAGGCTCGCAGCCAAAACTCCGAAACCTCGAAACGAGCACAACATGCACTATCACCGAGCACTCAATCGATGATGTCTGAGCCTTAAGGTCGGTCAAAAATGGGGTGTCTACAGGTTTTGATCTTGCACCTCATCTATTGCGGTGATAGTTTAATAAGTCGGCGTATATCTTTATTTAATGATAATCGGACGCATCCGGACTCCAAGCGGAATGTCTATCATGGAAGATATAGTTGATAAAGCATCAACGAACCTATTGTTCTCTCTTAGAAGATGCATGAAAGTCGGCTTCTCAAACCTAGGAATCAAAACATCCAAGGTCTGGTGATAGATCTTCATATTTTTTTCTTTGAACTTATACTCTCCTTTTGCTTACGACACAACTAGGTTCGAGTCCCCAATGACATCCAACCTTTTTACTCCTAGTTCCAGGGCGGCTTCCAAATCAGCGATACACACCTCGTATTTTGCTTCGTTATTATATACCTTGAACCAGAGTTTGAAGGCTAAGGGTATATGGGAATTGTCAGGTGCTATCAGCAACACCCATATCCCATAACCGTACTGATTAGACGCTCCGTCAAAGTACATTGTCCAAATCTTTTCCTCGACTTACAGAATGGCTTCATCTGGGAATTTGTATTCTACCGCTTCATCCCCTTCCATTGGGTAATCTGCCAAGAACTCAGCTACAGCTCTCCCCTTGACAGACTTGTGAGTAACATACTTTAAACCAAATTCGGAGAGAAGAAGCAACCAACGGGCTAGCCTACTCGTATGCGCTGGTTTCTCAAAGAGATATTTGATGGGATCTAATCTCGAAACCAGTATTACGGAGTGAGCTAACAAGTAGTGCCTCAACTTCCTGATAGCCCATACCAAGGCTAAACAAGCTTTTTCCAGTGGGGTGTAACAGTTCTCATAATCCAGCATTTTCTTGCTCGAGTAATAGATGGCTTTCTCCACCCTATCCTCAAATTCCTGAACAAGCATGCATCCCATCGTTGTGTCTGTTATGGACAGATACAGAATCAAGGGCTTCCCTGGCACCGGCGGCGACAACACAAGTGGATTTTGAAGGTATTGCTTGATCTGCTCGAAAGCGAATTGGCATCGATCATCCCATCGAAATTTATTCCCTTTCTTTAGCAGACCAAATAGTGATTCACAAGTCAAGATTAATTTAGAAATACACCGTTTTATGAATTGCACTTTACCCAGAAAGCCTCGCACCTCCTTTTTAGTCCTTGATGGTGGCATTTCTAGGATGGCCTTGATTTCGGAAGGATCTACCTCGATGCCCCTCTGTGTGATCAAGAAACCCAGCATTTTCCCTGCTATTATGTCGAAAGTACACTTCTGCGGATTCAACCTTAGTCTGTATTCTCTGATCTGTTAGAAGAATTTCTTCAAGGCGGTGTAGTGGCCCTCTCTTTCCTTGGATTTGACAATCATGTCGTCCACGTACACCTTGACCTCTTTATGGATCATATCATGCAGAATTGTGGTTACAGCCCGTTGATAGGTAGCCCCGGCATTCTTCAGCCCAAACGGCATCACTCTATAGTAGTAGGTTCCCCACGACGTAGTGAAAACAGTTTTCTCTCTATCCCCGGGTGCCATCAGAATCTAATTATGCCCTGAAAATCCATCCATGAAGGAGAGCAATGCATGACCTGCGATGAAGTCCACTAATTCGTCAATGTACAACAGAGAAAAGTCGTCTTTCGGACTGGCTCTGTTCAGATCCTTGAAATCCACACACACCCGAATTCTGCCATCTTTTTTTGGCACTAGAACAATGTTGGCCAATTAAGTTGGATACTCAGATACTAGCAAGAATCTTGCATCTACGCAACTTCTGTTTGATGGGTCGGGCCTCCGGGTCAAGAGGGATCCGATGCTGTACAATCTCAAGATCGATTCCAGGCATGTCTTCGTAGGACTACACGAAAACATCTTTGAAATCTTTTAATAAAGCGACTAAGCGCTCGCGCTCCTTCGAAGACAACGTGGACCCGATCTGGACTAGGCGCAGATCCTTCTCAGTACCCACATTAAAAGCAATGATTTCATTAGCAAGAGGTTTTGCAAACCTCTCCTCCTTTCGATTAATCAAATTTTTCAAAACCAGAGGAATTTCTTCCTCGTTGCTTTTATCAAAATTTTGAAAATCATGATCAATGCAATAAACAAGAGGCACAGAGAAATACTCAAAATCTGCAGTGGCATTCTCATTCACAAGGTCAAGCTGATCCAGTTCCTCGGTTACAACTGACTCAAAGTAAAAAGAAAAGGATGACCCAGAATAAACCTCGGCATCCGAGTTATCAACCCTAGGAATACCAGACCCAGACTCGGAAGAATCAGAATCTAATTCCGACTCCACAGACTCTGTGGAATCAGATTTTGGTTCACTACCTGACTTAGAACTGCTAGACAGGTAGCCTTCCTCCAGCTACCAAATGAGGGATGGTGCATTAGATGCATCCAAGATACTATTGGAAAGGTTCACACCCGGTTGGTCCCCGATCATGGAAACAGTCAAGTTATCCCCCAAGCTCTTTGAATTGATCGAAGGATCCGAAACGAGACATGTCAGTGTTGTTCCTATCTCAAGCTCGTTGCTGTCGGAATCACTTTATGTGCTCTTCGTACCTTTAGCAGTTGGTTTAGTCTGTTCTCCTGTATCACTCTTTTACAACTGCAAGTCAAAGAAAATCTCAAAGTCGGGAACCCGCTGCCTCTCAGAGTTGAACTAGGGTTCGGGGAAATAACAAAATTGGAATTCTTCATCCTCCTGAACAAAATGACCATTCAGGGTTCCCCGGATGGATTGGTGCACAAGCTCATAGCGCTTCCCAGTCTGCTTAGCTTTGGCTCTTCCTGCCATCTCTTCTCCTTTCCTTACCTAGTCCTCTTTGGTGGGTGTATAGCCAAGACCAAATGCATACGGGTTATGTGGCACATCGGCCAATGTAGTAACGCCATTCCGGCCACTTCTTCCTAATCTCATTCCGGGCATGTGTTGTAGCTTGTTCATGAGGTATACAGATTGGGCATTGACATACAAGCCCTCATCGATGGTCAAGATATTTTGCACTACTCGGGCCTCAGCCAAGGTAAACCCCGAAAGGAAAACATCCTCTTCGCCATGCACAATCTCCAGCACAAGTGTAGTGACCTCTGGCGAAGGATGTATAGATGAATTCTTGAAGACTATGGCTACCCCTTTCCCATGGAGGTACTTCAGCATTTGGTAGAGGATGAAAGAAACAGCTTTCACTTGGTGCAGCCAGGGTCGCCCAAGTAGTAAGTTGAAAGTGGCCGGAACATCCAGGATATGGAACTCGATGTCTTGTTGAGCGGGGCCAACCTGTACTCTGATCTGCACTGTCCCCATTACCTCTCTGCTTGTATTGTCATACGCCCGAATCACCTGAGCTGTAGGCACAAAATCGGCCTGTTTCAGGCCAATAACATAAGTCGTGCGACAAGGACAGATGTTGATTACTGACCCGGTGTCAACCAAAACCACTGGTATCCACTTTTCTCGGCACTCTACAAATATGTATAAAGGCTTGTTGTATGTAGAGCCTTCTGGCGGTAGTTCCTTGTTTGAAAAGGTCAAAGTTGGCGCAGCGCCTCCCGGGAAGACTAATCTGACCAGTTGTTCCGAGGTGGTGTCGATAGACAATTTGGCTTTATCCATCACCGACAGTACATCTTGTTTGTGCACTTGCGAAGCCATAAGCAGACCTTAGATAGATATATCAGCTTGAATCTTCTTCAACTGTTTCAACACAGCCTCTTCCTCCAACTACTTTTCTTTCTATTTCTCTACCTCTTTGTTCTTTCCGGAGGCTTCAGGTTGGTCCAGATGTGGTGGTTTGAAATATCGACCACTTCTTGTCATATGGTCGACCTCTTCCACATCCCAGGTGTTGTCAGGAAGGTCTTATCCCCAATCCTCATCAATATGAGCCAGGTGTAGGTCATCGTCATCCCACCAGACTTCTTCGGCAGCCGACAAACATTTGTTCGGCTCCGTTGGGATTACCTTCTCATCACAAATCTCCTCCGCAGGGTGTTGGACCTTTCTAACTTCCCGGTTGTCTCCACTCATTTTTTGCTCAAAACGCTCCAGCGCTCTTCTTGTTTAGTATGTACAGTACTAACAGTGCCCAGCTCTTGAGCCAATTGTTCTACACCGGTGTTGTAGGAGCCTAATATCGGTAGATGTAGAGAGGCCGAGTACACACTTAGAAAATCAGGATATATATTATATCCAACTCTGTCCTGTACGATCCAGGAGCCGAATAGTCTAGTCGGCCATAGAACCTGTTGAACAAAAAGCCGAGTGGGGATTGGCATACGACAGAAGGGGCCGAATGAACAATCACGTGATGGATTAAGAGTGGGCCCGACCCTAGGGCCCAAAAGCGAATATAAATAGAGGAACATCAACCAAAGAAAGGTATGTGAGAATAGACCCAAAAAAACTTAAGACTCAAGCAAACATGAGACCTATACTAACTTATCCGTCAAAGTGCTAATTCCGGCACCCCCGACCGGAGTGTTAATCCCTTTTTCAGGTGGCAATCAGAGGATCAAGGACGCCCTTCAGGAACCAAGAATATTTCCAAACCTACTCCTCCACAGGTGTTTTCCGGCAGTTTATCCTTTCCATCGGCCATTGCAGCAGTTCCCGCTTTCTGTTCTTCCAACTTCAATTCGGTTCCCTCATCTCCATCGGGTTCATCACTTAGCCACTCAGAATTGTCTGTCGACCCATTCAGATCAAACCAATCAATATGCACATCCCCTTGATCTTGCTCATCAAAGAACTGCAAATTGTCTATGTCCTCCTCCAGGTCGGCCAATTATTTAATCCCTAACTTGGGCTATACTCTCGAACTACATTGACCTCCATCCTAGCCGGCAACACCACTTCCGGCTTAACTTGATTGATTGGCACGATATAGCAGTACAGGTTGTACATCCCCTCAAATAAGTGCTCAGAGCCCTCGGGCAACGAACTAACATTCTCCACCAAGGCTGACCTCTCTTTATCGTCCACTATCACCACCACTAGTTCGGATTGGAGTGTAGACATGTTCATCATGCACAAGTCCGTGCTCTCAGGGATGAACAATGCCGACTTAAGTAGGTGGGAAGAGGTGATGTATATACTGGGGTCATAAGGGACGGCCAGAATATGGATGAGGCTTATGTACCGAGGTGGAGAGACTTGGTTATGTGGTGGGAGAGGATTTGTAGTGACATTGGGTTTTGGGGGATGTGCTATCACCTTATTGTCAATGAGATCTTGAATCTCATGATGCAACCTATAGCATTGATTAGTGTCATGACTGTGCTATTGGTGAAAAGCATAGTATTTGGCAGGGTTGTGTTTTGGAGGAAGAGGATTGGGTAGTGGGCATTGTTCCAACGTCTTAAGATGTCCCTTTCTGATCAGGACCCCTAGGGCTTTGGATAAGGGCATGTAGAGTGGGGTAAAGACCCTTTCAGATCGGGCCTGGCTGGTTGAGGTTTGTGGAGTTGTGTTGGATGTATTGGCGAACGGGTTAGCAGTTTTTCGGTGTGGTGGTGACCATACTCACATCCGAAGGCCGTGCAGAGGTGCTACCACTCATGGTTGTATTGGAGCTGAGTGTAAAAGGCCTCTTGGGCTGTTCCCTCTCATTGTCTATCAGTCTTTACTTCATCGCATCCTCAATTTGAACCCCTATCTTATGGACCTCAGCAAATGTAAACAAAGGCAAGACTATCATCTTCTGTAATAATCTCCCTTGCAAGTTACGGACCACCATTCTGATTTGGTCATTTTTCAGACGGCCTGATAGTCATCATAGAGGCCTTGGCCTTCCATCGGGTCACAAAGTCCGAGAAGCCCTGTTTTGGCTCCTGACGGGTCGTTTCAAGATTATGGGCAGTGACCTTGATCTGGGTATTGTAGGAATACTGCGCAATGAAGGCCTTAGCTATTTCCTTCCAGCTCCGTTTCATAGAGTCTTCAAACTTTGCATACCAGATAGCCGCTATACCCGACAGGGTCCGGCCAAAAAGCAACAGCTTCTGAAGTCAGGTGAGACCCATTGGTCATAGGATATCAGAGAATAAACGCAAATGGACGATGGGATCCCCGGAGCCGTCAAACCGGTCTATGTGCGGCATCTTGAATCTGTCCGGCAGAGTCACTGTGGCGTTTGTGTATCCATCCTCAATGTCAAGGATTTGAATTCACGCCCTGTGCCCTCTTGAAGAGCTTTTCTAGCTTATTGACCTTTAGTGCAGTGGGGTCAACCTCGATTTCAAATGGTGCCTCTGTTTGGTACACTAGTGACTTGGAGGTCTGAGGTAGGATCGGATCTACCAGAATGCCCAGATTCTCTTGGACATTGACAGTGACCCCACGTGCTGGAATACTCGTTGGAGGTGTATGGGATGCAGAGGCTACTATCGGTTGTGGTTATTGTTGTTGAAGCCTATTTATCACTTCAGTTTGGCGGGCTGTGACCTCAGCTTGGCGAGCAGCATCTAGCTGCATAGGTGATTGCTAATTGGGGGATGTTAAGCTATTGAAACTAGTAAATACTCTCTTTCTGGAGTAGAAGCAGAAGACTGAGCTTGGCTGGTCGCAGGTGAAATAAAAGGTGATTGCTGGATTGGTGAATTATGCCTGATCCTCCTCTGTCTGGTAATCGATGGGAGTGAAACAAACACTGGCGACACCCTAACAAGATCCCCAGATCTGCAAATCCTTCTCACACGGGTCCAGAGTGCTTGGGGGGTAACAGAATCATCCGAAGCAATGGTGAAAAACTACCTTGCAAAAAGAAATAAAGCAAAAAGAAAACAAAAATCAGAAACCGCACAACACCTTGGCTCAGATACCAACAACACACAGTTGCAATCATAAGCTGTAGAACTGTACTCAACACTGACTTCTGCCTCCAAAACATCAACCCAAAGTTGCAACTGATACATACATTCCTGTAGAGTTTTACTCTAAAAGCACATACTAGTTAAGCGAGAGTCAAAACACCCCTATGATGAGGTAGGGTTACCCTGTCCTAGTTTCGTCAGGAACTAGGGTTCACTACTCAAGAAAAGTGTTTCACACAATTCTGAATTCAGGTAAGCAATCTGTCCTAGTTTGGAACAGTCTCTATGGTTTTCGATATGTAACTTGGTCGATTGGTCAAAAGGGTACCTCAACAAAACTACCTAATATACCTCTCACACCTAACACCGAGAAGTGAAAGGAGAATCAAATGGTACAGCGGTAATCTAGATCCAAGGGTTATGTTCCCATCGTGGCAGAGCCCGCAATCGGTCAGCCTTTTGGCAAGCTTTTCCAAGCAAGCCTCCGGCAAACTGTTCAGGAATAGCAGATGGCAAACACAGTGATTTAGGCGCACCGATGCAAATGCAAATGCAAAGAAACACATAAGTGTAGATAATAATAAAAAAAACATATCATGAGTTCGAGTCAAGTTCTCTAAATCCCCAGCAGAGTCACCAGAAACTGTAGCTTGGCTTTTTCCACCCCCTTTCAGAAGTTTGAAACAGTTCGGACTCCCGTGGTTCTGAATCTAATCTCACAAGTGCAATGTGAAACTGATAAACACCAAAGATTCTAAATCCGACAAATCATTTTGGAAAATTGATTTTGAATTAAAAAGTGCCAAAATTGGACTGCTTTGCTAGATACAAAGTTGCCACCTAAATATTTTTATTTTTGGGAAAATTTAGGAAACCCATGACTCATGCCAAAGGCCACGTGTCCGTCATCACCAAAGTTGCTGCGGCTCGGGAACTTAGATACGAGAGGGGAAGGTCATGAATTGAGTACCCCCGCTCGCCCGATCAAAGATCGGCCTCTACTAATCATGATATGATTTTTTTATAAACATTATGTGCTCTTGTTGATTATTAAGCTAGCTTTACTATGTGATGCGCACAAGCAAGTATAGACTATTTTGCTCAATTTAGAACAATTCAACTCATGTTTGTTTTTGCGAAAATAGTTTGAATTTGCTACCTCAAGTGAGCTTAAATTTTGCAGATTTGCCACCAAACATAGTGGGCTTAAAACTAATTTGCCACTCAACAAAATGGGTTTAAAACTTACATTTATTGAATCGTTCCAATTCAAACAACAAGCCTTTATCCACAAGCATTCAAGCAATTTATCAAATAAGCATTTAACCTCATGGCAAGCATGCTAATCATGGTAACACTCACACTTATGCAAGTATGCTAAAGCGTAAAACTCACCTAGTACTCCAAGCTAAGAAGATATGAGTTAGAAAAACTATGCATGATTCCTAACTATACAAGATGCCTAATGCAACACATGCAATATGCAATTTAATAGGCTCGGCTATTAATATGGCATATGAAGCAATTTGATAACATGTGGTTTAAACACGTATTCAAAGATTATTGAAATGACAATGCAGTTTGAATGATGCGCCAAGCCTCAGTGCATGCAATATGAATGAATGGATGCAAGCATAAAGTATGTTAACTGAAACATGTCCATAATCTAACTATCAAAAGCGATTTAAATAAAAGGGAGAAAGACGTGGGGTTGGAAGATATACACGCACGCACACACACTTATTACAACATTACGCCCTCGCGAATGAGGGTCCAAATGAAACTAGCTAAGCTGCACTACTTAACTAATTATTACAACACTTTTGAACTAATTAGAAAACTAAATAATTACAACACAAATTAATTAGCTACAACTAACTAATTAAAGAGGCTAATCATAGGCTAATTAAATTAAACTAATTAACAAGATAACTCGTCTCGGGAAATGAGAGAGGCCCATGCATGCTCGGTTTCCACGCGAATAACATCCATTGTTTGCCCTTGAAAGCCTCTATTTGCACAACCTTTGCACTATTTCCTTCTCCAGATCAGCTCTGCCATGCCTCATAAGCACACTGCCCAAAATTCACAAGTGGCCGGCAGGCCAGAAGTGGTGGCCAGCCGGCCACCATTGAAGGGTTGCCGTCCAACAGTAATGGCCTGTCGACCAGTAATAGTGGCTGGCTGACCACTGGTGATGCAAAATTCCATGCTGCAACAGAGAGCAAACAGGGCAAAGAAAGGGTATTCTCACAGGTTGTATTTACTATGTACCTCTCTATATCATCAAAATAATCTCAAATGAGTGATACATTTGGCCCCCAAACCATCAATCAAGCAATTTCCATGCATGATGGCTAAGGACCAATTTGTACAAGTTCAATGAATGAAAAACAAGACTCAAATGCCATCACCCTATCATGCATGATCAAGGGCAACGGAGACCTAAGAAAGTGGCACATTTCATCGCTTTTGAGCATGAAATGTCCCATTTCCCTTGTGTTCAAATTAACGTCCAATTTGAACACATGCAATGCAACACAAAGGAATGCTTATCTTGTCAATGTTACTTGCAATTTTTGTTTACACATTTTAGTTACCAAATCATTCTTTAATCAATTTGTCCATTGGTGAGTGTCCTCTAAGATGAAAGAAGTGTCAACCAAGGAATAATGTAAGGTAAAAGAGAGATCATGCCGTTGATAATGAACCCTCAAAGAGGATTAAACCATTAAGCATGACCTCAATCTCAAGCTTAAAGGATCCCAAGTTTGAAACAACCTTAAAAACCAAATGAAAGAGTGAAGTAAAGAGGGAGGTTGCAGAGTTTATAGTGTTGAAATGGAATGAAAAAAATAACACCAAAAGATGCTATCAACTCAAACAAGATGTGTCTAAGACCCTAAAACACCAACTTGTGAGGACTATTACACTACAACCATGCAAAACAATTCTCAGATGAACTAACCAGCCCAAAACAAAGCTAAAGCAGGCTATTTCAGAGGCTAAAACATGCTGGACTTTAGCTAAGTTAGACTAAAAAAACATACTAACATATGGAGCTAACTAGGCATGCAAACAAGACACAAGGAGGGGAGGCTAACCCCTCCAAATTTGGACTTCAAAATGAGTTTTTTGCCACTGAAAAACCTCTAAAATTCAGTGGTTAAAAGGGCCAAAAAATTTGGTTTAAAAGTGATGAACAAAAGTACAAAAGCTTTAAAAACAAAGAAGTAAGAAGGGTGAACCATCCCCTAACTGAAAATGGCATCAAACCACCACCTTTAGGCTTCAAAAACAGAGTTTTTCACAGTTCAAAATCAGCCCCCAAAACAGCCCAAAAATAGTAGAGGAAGATGGCAAAGCAAGTATGTAAAATAAGCTAACAAAGCAAGTGTTATACCTCTTGAAGTCAGGGCACAAATTAGGCAACAAAGCAAGCCACTACCACCTTCTAAAGCTCAACGAGGGTCTCAAGTAATCTCAGCCCAAAGAAAAGCAACTTTGGTCAAGGAAGTATATGCAAAAGTGTAGAGACACTAAGCAACCAAGCACAAAATTTCAAGAGAGAGAGAATTTTGTAGAGAGAGAGAGAGAGAGAATTTTGCTCCAAAATTTTCTAACCTTTCAAAATGGAGAAGAAGGTCCCATATAACAAGCCTTCAGCTGAGTTATATCAGTCCATACACGTGTATGGTGATCAAACCCATTGTGCCAACAGCTGGAACAACTGTCAAGAAAATATCTGCAAAAAAGGCATCAATGGCCGGCAGGCCACTAATGTGGCTGGCCGGCCACCAGTGATAGCCGGCAGGATCAATTGGTGGCCGGCAGCCACCAAGGGTTGCAGGCTTGAAGATTTTGGTCCAAAACAGGGCACAAAACGAATAGGGTTTGAAGGCTCAAAGACAAGGCATTTCGCCGAGGACTTCGGGCACGAAAACGAGCCCAAATAATCATAATCATCGAGTACACAAACGATGGCGTCCAAGTCTTGAGGACAGTAAAAAATGGAGTGTCTAAACACCCCTGAGATTTATGTTTAATATAGATTTCCTCTAGGACTGAGCAAAGAAATTATAAAATCCACAAATCAAACCAGTTCAGTTCAATTTGGTAGGTTTTGGTTGGTTTTCTGAATCTATGGTTTGGTTTTGGTTTGGAAAATTGAGAAACCAGTCTCTGTGAATCGGTTCTGAATTACACCTCATAGTTCCGAATTAGAAAGCCGGACCGTATATAATTTATACCATATACATACTAGGGTGTATGCATACAATCCTACTCTTATATATAAAACCAAACCTGTCACAACTTTACAACAACAACAGTGCTGTCATTGCTGCTATTCTTGTTGTTTTTTAAAAAAAAAAATAATTTTTTAATTGTTATTGCTACATACAAAATGTTTGTTTGATGAGAATTTTATACTTGCTACATTTTAAACAATATGTCTATGTTCTAGATATTATATTTATTTAAGCTGATGGTAGAATAATATGCATTTTTATGTTTCGAAAAATCATGTGGGCAGATTAATGTTGAAATAAAAATGTTACATAATTTTTCTTTGTGAACAGATTATATGAAATTGTGATTCCAAACCTAGCCGAATCTTGTTTAAATGGATTGGTTCCATAATTTAAATGAATTAGTTTGGTTTCAATTTTTATAGAACCGTAGAGTTTTATCTCAAACTGAACTAATCTGAACCATGCTCAACCCTAATTCCCTTACATTTGTAGAGTACTTTTCCTCTAACCCAAAAGTTAGACTCAATTATATGCCAGTCTATTACAATATCTAAGGTATCTCTCTCTCTCTCTCTTATATTTTTTCTAATTATCAACCAATTATTATTTTTACACATCATTAAATCTAAAAAATTAGTATAGAAAAAGTGAATTTATATATCATTTTTATTAATTATAAGATAAATTACATTTTATACTATTGATTTTCCGTATTGAAGTGTCACTCAATGTCATTTTACCACCATTAACCTTCTATATTCGTCAATAAATTAACAACAATGATTCATCCAACTAAAAGCATCACCACTAATAGCACTAATGCATTAAAAAAAATATATATATATAACTCCAAAATCAAAATATCATATCATTAATGACGGGACCCACTGCTACCTAATTAGTGGGAGCACTAATTAGTGCTCCCAAGTATTTTTCATAAATTAATGAAATATTTCCCGCATAATATCTCAAATTTTGGGAACTATACCTAAAATGATACTCTTCTTTTTCTTATTCTTTTCTCTCTCTCCCTTTTCCAAAACCCTCTTGTTGTATACTGATTTTGGGCAAATTGTACTTTCTTTCCCAACTATTATTTCATATCACTTTATTTGTTTAAACTAAAAGTTATAATAACTTCATTCATTTACCCTTTTTATCTAAAATAACCTTTAACAAAAAAAATCAAGAAGTGCCCTCTTATATCTAACTCAAGTAGTCTGGGAAGAATCAAAATGGACATTTGCACACAAGTTTTAATTTATGAATTTATACTCTATTAAATCTTAACTAAGATTTTTTAGACTTTCAATGAGGAGTCGATTTCGAGCGGCGGAGACGTGACAGTGTAGTGATCGGACTGAGATGATGGGGACGTAGGAGATGGTTGCGCGCGTGTAAATTGGATGATATATTGTGGGTATTTTCGTCTTATTGTTAATTTGAGGACTTAATGGAGTATTAAATTTGTTTTGGGTCTAAATGGGGTATGATATGTTGGGCTTGGACCTTTGGGTCAGACTCCCATGAAAAATTGACATTCTTCTCGCATAATATCTCAAATTTTGGGAACTATACCTAAAATGATACTCTTATTTTTCTTATTCTTTTCTCTGTCTCTCTCTTTTCCAAAACCCACTTCTTGTTATATACTGATTTTGGGCAAATTATACTTTCTTTCCCATCTATCTATTATTTCATATCACTTTATTCGTCTAAACTAAAAGTTATAATAACTTCATTCATTTACCCTTTTTCTCTAAAATAACCTTGAAAAAAAAATCAACAAGTGACCTCTTACCATATCTAACTCAGGTAGTCTGGAAAGAATAAAAAAGGACATTTACACACAAATTCTAATTTATGAACTTATACTCCATTAAATCTTAATTAAGATTTTTTGGACTTTTAAATCCCATTAAATTTTTAATTGTCAGAATTACCCTTCAAATAATAATTGTTCATTATTTATGATTATCTATAAAGGAACACGATGATTTGACATATATTTTGATTTTCAAAACTTTAAAATATCAACTTTTAAATTGAAAAAGCTAAAAAAAAAAATTATGTGTTTTTTGAAAAAATTGAAAATTTGAATTATTTTTTTGTGCAAAACTGAAAATTTTGTGTCTATAAAAAGGACATGATGATGGAATATTGATGTGCAAAACTGGGAAAAAAAATTAAAAATAAAAAAACTGATAATATTCTCAATTTTAAAATTGGAGAAAACTGTTAATGTTCTCGGTTTTATTAGACAGTTGAATCAAACCAATAAGTAGAAGCTCAAAAACATGTATTCTCATACTCTGTTTTTTTATCAGTTAGTGAAACAATTATCTGAAACATTGCTATGCAAAATTAATAGTGTTCTTAGTTTTAAAAATTGGGAAAAACTGATAATATTCTCCGTTTTACTAAATAGGATTTATTGGTTCAAAAAATCTTAAATATGACCTGAGCTACCATAACATTTGTAAATAGGATTTTTAGGTAATTAACTCAATAAAAAATAAGGATAAAAAGGGTAAATTACAATTACTTCCCTTGAGGTTTTGCATAATTGTAGGGACCTTCCTTATGATTTCTGAAATTACACTAACCTCTTTTACTTTTTTTGGCATTGTCAAGATTTCCCCCTCTATTAATTTGGCCCAAATGATGTGCAAATGACCATAATACCCTTGAAACACTATTCATAGCCTCATGGAAAATAAGTATAATTTATCAAAAAAATTTCATATTCTACACACCAAAGAAGTCATTCCAAAGACATCCAAATGGAAAAGCTATAACAACTTCCCAAACCAACAATTCATGGGGGACCAAAGAAACAAAGTGAACTCAAAATAGAAGAAGAGAAATAGAAAACCAAAAAAATTGATGGAAGCCATTAATGGGAAGCTAGAATTAGAGCAAAAAGTGAATGACCCAATAGAGTATTATGCATTAGAAATCAAACCTACAAACTATTTGAAGAACCCATGTGTGTGCGTGTATGTGAAGCTCTATGGGTTTTTGTGAGTGAATGGTGAAAGAAAGAGAGACAACAAAACAAAGCCGTGAGGGAGAGAGAGGATCTCAGGTGACGGTGACCAACAAGGAGGTGAATCGGTACTTCGGTTGCCGGCGAACGCGAAGAGGAGCGGCAGTGAGAGATGGAGAAGAGAGGAGCAGCAGAGAGGGAGAGGAAGAGGGAGAGGGACACTGAAGAGGGGGGAGAGAGAGAGAGAGAGAGAGGCGCTAGTTTTGTTTACAGTTTGGTTTGGTTTAGTGAGAGTGTGAGATATGTTATATAGATGGTTATTGGCAACTAAAATTTTTTAGTCGCTGAAAGTATTTTATAAATCCCTCTAAAATATTTGAAATGTCTCCCTCCAAAAATTTTAGTTCTTTGGCAACTAAAATTCTTTTTTGTCGTAGAAAATAAACTTTTGGCAACCAAAATTTTGGTCGCCAAAGGTAAAAAATAATTTTTCATTTTTCATTCGGCGACTAAATGGTTTAGTAGCCAAAACTCAATATACGGCGACTAAAATTATTTTTTGTCGCAGAAAATAAACTTTTGGCAACCAAAATTTTGGTCGCCAAAGGTAAAAAATAATTTTTTATTTTTCATTCGGCAACTAAATGGTTTAGTAGCCAAAACTCAATATACGGCGACTAAAATTCTTTTTTGTCACTGCAAATAAACTTTTAGGTAAAAAATACTTTTTTATTTTCCATTTGGTGCCTAAATGGTTTTAGTAGCCAAAACTCAATATACGGTGACTAAATTTTTTTTGGGTTGCCAATTCTGTCATTTTTAGTGACTAAATTTTTTTTAGTTGCCAAAAATCAATATACCCCGACTAAAAAAATTAGTAGTTAAATATTTTACTTTTGCCGACTAAAAAAATTTTTGATCGCCAATTCCATAACTTTTGGCGACTAAATTTTTGTTAGTCGCCAATTTTAATTGCTGAAGGTATATTTTGTTGCAGTGAATGTAACCTTGACTTTGCATTCTTTTTGCCATAAGTTTTTCAACTTTTATAAATAAAAAATAGAAATTCAGCCATTAATGAATGTGAGAAAGAATATCCATATTTCTTATTTGAACTAAGTTTAAGATTTAATTTAATAAAAAAATAGTTTAAATAAGAGAAAAAAAATATGGAGATGTAGAGTTTAGGCGCAATAGATGACAAATTATTTGAGTATTTTATTATTTTCAAATAATTTATGCGTTCAAGTAAAATTCAATTTTAATTTTAGGGATAGGAAATGATATTGTTTTAATAGTTTATTATTTTCAAATAATTTATTGATCCTTCATTTAATTTAAGTTATTATAATGGGATTAGATTTTTTTTCACTTTTATATTCATTTTTTAAAATTTTGTTAATAAGATGAGAAATATTGACCTGTATTTTTTTAATATGCATTGACTAAAAATTGAAAGACTTAAAGATAAAAATTAAAATTTGAGAATTGCATAGGATTGTGAAAAGATAAAAAATAATATTGTTTTTCTATATATGTATAAATAAGTAGTACAAATTTCCCAAAAGCAAAAAAATAAACAAAAAGTTTAAAAAAAGCAACACATGATTTTTATGAGGTAACATTTAGTAATATTTATAGGTTCATTTTTTTTTTTAATAAACATGAAATGTTAGTATGTTTATTTTTTAAAAATGTTTAATACACATATGTTTACAAAATAAAAGAAAAATACATGTTTTGTAAGTTGCTATGGTATTAGGCGATGCGCGCAATGCTCTAGCAATGATAAAAGAGAAAAATTAAGAACGAAAATGAAAGAAAGAGCATAAGGAAAGAGCACCCAAAAAAATGGGAGAATTATAAATCAGTAGGAACTAAAAGAATTATTTACAAAAAACTGATAAATATTAATAATTAAAATTATAAACATTTTTACCTTTTTGTAAATATATTTTTTTTCATCCCATTGATCAGCAATGCTCCCAAAGTAAAATTGTCCCTCCTAAAAAGATTATTTCAGAAATGGGCAATAGTTAGGAGAGGTGCGCAAGCGGCGAGCATAAGCAAGGTTATTAGACACCTCAAGAAAGTCTGGCCAAAACCACACGTGTGGCGTTGCTATTAGTTGTATACACTACGAAAAAAATAAAAGAGAGAATAAATAGAAAGAAGAATGAAAAAAATAAAAGAAAGAAAATGGAAAGAGATGGAGATAGTAAATTATTTTTTTATAGAGACAGAAATGGTGAACATTGTTTTTTTTGGAGATAGAAAGTGGGTCATGATGAAATAATAATAGAAAAAACAATAGAGAAAAATTGACAGAATTTTTAAAAAATATATATGTGAGAAAAAAAAAGGAAAATGAATTAGAAACAATATAGAAATAAAGTTAGTTTGTGAGAAGAAGGAGATAAAATGGATTGAGATTTTATGTAGTTGAGCTTACGGGTATAATAGATAGGAGAGGTCTCTGCAATTATATAAAACCTCAAGGAAGGTTAGTGTAATTTATCCTTTAACCTTTGCATTGCTAGAAAGAGATGAACAAGGAAAGTTGTCGACATCACCTTGTTATGTTAAATATTCTCACAGATAGATAACATAAGGGGAAATCTTAATAATAATATCAAAAGTAAGGGAGGTCAGTGTAATTGTTAAAATTATATGATATTTTCGCATTTTTATACATGACATGGAGAGTATTTTTGTCTTTTTGTATTTTTTGTTAACGGAGCTAAGTTTTGAGGTGATAGTTTTATTTATAAAATAGAAGAAACTCATTACACCTGATTTTTTTTCTACCTTCCTCCAACAGTGACTCTCTCAGTCGTCTCTCACTACTCTCTCTCTCTCTCTCTCTTTCATCTCCTCTCACATCACCCATTCTAATATCGAACTAGCACTGCCTCCCTCCACCGTCGCGTAAAACAAGTAAGAGAGAGATCTGGAGATTTTCAGATCTAAACAAATTAAGAATAAGAAGAAAAATTATGAAAATGAGAAGCAGGTAAGGGAATGATGGTTGTGATGGTCAGAGATGACAAAAAGGGTGGTTGCTTCTAACGAAGGAGTTGCGGGTTGGTTATTAGAAGTAAAGAGTATGAGCTAGGGTTTGGGTTTGAAAAGATAAGGATAGGCTTGGAATTATTGTAATTGTAATAAAAAAATAAAGGGTAAATTACACTTACACCCCCTGAGGTTTGAGTTTAATACATATCGTCCCTTGACGTTTGAGAAATTATACTGACCCCCTGTTATTGTAATTATTTAGACGAAATTAACGTTGGTATCAAAAAAACGTTGAATTCATACACTCTCTCATTTCTTTCTTTACTTTACTTCTTTTTTTGTTTTTTTTCCTTTCCTTTACTTTACTTTTTTTTTTCAATGTAATTTATTATATTTTTCTACTAGGAGTTGTTGCCTTTTATATAAGTAGGAAGGTTTGTGAAATGAGATTATTAACCACAGGGGTGAGAATGTAACTTCTATAACGTTAGGATGTGAGATGTAATCGGAACAAATCTCAAGAGGTGTCAGTGTAATTTACCTAAAAATTAAATTAAAAATTTAAATTTATAAGAATGGTGTAAAAAGAAAAAGGATGTAAGTAGTTAATTTTGTGGTGTAAGTAAAATTATCTATTTTGAGGCCCATTAAGGAAGGCTTGTATACTTTTCCTATACTCGTGGGGCTAGGTGTAATTATTATAACGTCCTGGGCAAGTCTGTGAAATTTGTCCAAAAAGGATGTAATTGAAATTCAATATGTAATTTGCAATTCAATTCAATATGTAATTTGTTTTGTGTGATGAAATATATATCCATAAATTTAATTTTAAATTTTTTTATCCAAAAGTCTAATATTTCGAAACCAAACTCAAACCTCACCAAATCGCTCGCCTCTCTCTGTCTCTCTCTCTATATATGTATCTCACTGCTCCATATCTCTCCTCCGGCGATCTCCCTTCTTCGCCTTCTTCAACAGCCGATCTCCCTCCTCCGTCGCCGCCTCACTCTCTCTCTTCTAAATACCGCCCTCATTTTCAAACTCTAACCATGGCTTCCGAATCATCAGGTCGTAACAACTCTGCTTTAAAAGGGTTCAATTTCGCTACTGAAGACATTCTCTAGGATTCCCTTACCACCAATCTCACTCTTTCACCACCAATCTCAGTGGAATCTCCAAGCCAAGACCCGCGGTGATTGCGGCAGCGATGGTCGTTAGATTACATTTTGCCGACTACCTTCTCCAACTAAGATTAGTATCGGAAATCCCCATTTGATGAGCAAGTTGTTGATGTTGATCAGTTCCAAGAAATTATTGATGTTTAGGTTCTGTAAGAGAGGGTTCAAGAAAGGAGTTGGAAAATTCGAAGATCTTCAAAGATCCTTGAAGAACAACTTCAAATTCTCTAGAATATGATGAGAGGCTTAGATTCTTCAATAATCTCAACTTAGGAACACAACAACAAAGGAGATGATGGAGATAAGAGATTGGGTGAAGAAGAAGGCAAAATGGCTAGAGAATAGAATAATGGCAAGGCTCTCCCATTGATCTCCCACTTTCACTCTCAAGGTGCTAAATACCATTAAGTTAAAAATCTCCAAAATCCATCCCTTGTAAAGCTATGGGTGGGTGCTATTTATAGGCACCTCATGATGTAGGATGGAGCCCATGTGCAAGGCACATGGGGGATATTCTCTCTAACCACCTTGTCCGAGGAGGTGACCCTTTCGAGTCCGGGCCTGAGTAAGTCTCTAGGTTCGTGGATCCGAACCCTTTCGAGGCTTAGAGCCATTTAGCCCATTTGATGGTGATAAATCTGGTCCCACCAGTCTTGGACTTGCGATAAATTTGGGCCCACTAATCTTGGGCTATTGGGCCTAAATAATTTAGTGGGCTCAAATTAGCCCCTCTTACAGGTTCAAATCTGTGTTGTTTTTCCTTCAGATATTTTCACTTTTTGTGTTCATTTTCATATATAAAACTAATCTGTTTATTGAATTTTTTGAGATTTTGTGTTCATTTCAAAAAAAATTGTTTAGTTTGAGATTTTTCTCAAAAAATTTTTAAAATCACTTTCTCTCTTTTATACATCAATCAATCAATTTTTCTCTCTCTTCTTTTCTTTTCAATCACTTTTTCTCTCACATACATCTACTTAATTACAACAAAATATTAAATCATCCTAAACTCCAAAATTACTTTCAAAATATACAACCAAACAACCTAATTTTTTTTTTTTAAACTCTCTCCACAAATTTTTTTTCAAAAACAACTCTCTCAAAAATAAACCAACACAAGCCCAAAATGTCTTCCAAAATAACAAAATGACTTCTTACAAAATTATTTTACAATGGTTGATTTCTCACCAAAAAAAAAATCTCCACTGGACTCAATGCGTTAGACAATTGCTAGAATGGATTTATCACTAATTTTCTTTTTAAATTTGTGATTATTCTTGAATACACCCATATAAAAAATATATGTATTATATGGAAATTATGATATTTGTGATGTTATTAATTATCACAAAGTGTCACAACTAAATTGTTTTCAATTATAACTAAAAAAAAAAAAAATTGAGTCATAATAAAACAATACAAAAGATATAACAAAAAGTTTTTGATCTTAATTAAAAATCATAACTAATATCACAATGAATCAGAACTAACTCATAGCTAATACTTTGTTTGGATTGAGAGATTTGGTGAGAAAAGAAAAGAAATTGTGAGAATAAGAAACCTTTTCACTTATTTGGATGGTTAAATATGTAAGAAATGGTCAAAAATGATGAGAGATGGTGAGGAAATGACTCTCACCAAACTTATGTTTTGTTTCTCACAAAAAATAGTGAGATTTGGTGAGAAAATAATTGGGTTTAATGAAAGTTTTATAAAATAACAAAATTACCCTTATGAAAAACATAATTTATTAATATGGAAGGTTATTTTTGTGAAATGAAATACAACACTTTTTTTTCTTTTCTCTTATTTACTCTATTCAAACAAAATAGATGATAAATCGTATTATTTTATTTTTTTATTTATCCAAATATAATAGTGAGAAAATATAATTTTTTTATTTTATTTTCTCACCTCGCATCACGATCCAAATAGAGTGCAACACCATAATTGGTCATAATAAAAATCACAAATATCATAAAATATATGTTACATAATAAAAGATCACAAATATCATAACTGGTATATCTAGTACATACCTCAAGATGAAGTGTTTATTATATAATTTTCCTCAAATTTGAGTCAATATTGAAGGTTGCGTTGAGTTTGTTTTAGTGATTTTTTAATTTTTGTATAAGGTGAAAAAATGTTAAATTTGTTTGGAATATTTTTTTTAGTTGTATAGATAATTATGAGAAAAAAAAGTAATTAATTGATATGTATAATTTGATATTTTTATATTTTCAAAAATATTTTAGCCAACCCCCCAACCAAAAAAGAAAAGATAAATAAAATTATGGCCAAACAGTACATGAGTAAAGATTTAAAAATGGAACTTGCAAGATGCAACTTGTTCTTTCTACGCACCCCTAGGTAAAATTAAGAAGATTGATAACAAGGGGACTAATAGTAATGAGATTATTAGTAAGAAAATTAATAGTGACAGAATTAAATAAGGTTGTATTTGTTTTGATGGTAGTTATTAAGATGAAAATTGTTAAATTATTACCTTATAAAAGAAATATAAAATATTAAAACATATAAAATTATGATTTTTACTTAACAAATCATACAAAAAAAATTAAACATTAATATTAAAAAAAAATACCTAACATATAAATAAAAAAATAAAAATATAAAAAATTTTAATCTCATAAAACTAATTTCTTAATACTATTTCCACGTCTTCTATCTCAATTCCAACACCAAAACACATCAATTCCTACACCAAAACACATCATAATCCATATCCCTCCTTCCTTTCCTAAAATAAACCCCCAACCAAAACAAACGGGCCCTAGAAGTCTTTCAGCTCTTCCTATTAAGATTCTTTCACGTCCGTTGACCTTTTTGTTATCTTCTCTCTGCGTCGCCAACGCCTCATCGAACGCAACCAAAGCCTTGTCTTTCTTCGATGAAGAGGACGTCTACGAAGCTCGGTGGTTAGTTTTTAATCCTTTTGGCTTTCCCTGAGGTTTTTAATTTATAGGATCTGTTATTAAAATCTCGTATTAAAATTCTATTTGCATCACAAAGAACAGATCTGATGTTATTAATGCGGGTATGTATTAATCTTTAAGTATTTGGAGGATGTGCTTCTATTTCTATTAGATATTTGTGTTCATCTGCTTAACAGTTGTTATCCGAGCCTATTTGCTTTGTCCTATTAGCCACATGACCTATTTTGTTGATCGCTTCTAAATTATGTTCCACTTTTTGAAGTTAACCCTTTCCAATTTTGAAATATTTTTACAAGGCATTGGTTTTACAAGGCCGCAGAATCATGTTGCCTCCTATTTTGATTTATTGAAAAGGCTATTTGAAGAATTGAAGAGCTCCTAATCAGTTCTTTCATTAGCATTGGAATGGTTCAGCTGATGTTGAATGTGATAACCAGTGTTGATTTGGTGCAGTACCACATAATAGTGCATTGAAAACCAATGCCAATTTTAAGATTAAACATGTGGTGGGGAGAATTCAATCCAATTCAATTGTCAATCAATGAATCAGTCCATCAATTAAACAATTAAATTATCAACTTAGGCAATCTCATCAAGATAAAGGCAATCAACTACGAGACACAACATTTAACATGAAAACCATATAGAAACCTACCTGTATAGGGATAAAACCACAATCTCAACACCCAAAAGCTTTCCACTATTGAATCAAATGGGTACAAGATACAATTGAAGGAATTACAACTTCTTACATAAGTTCACATACAATTGAGTCTACCACAAACTTCAACAAGCTTGATCTCCGCTCTAAACAAACCTTGAATCCATCAAGCACTGTTGATCCAACGTCTACCATGAACCCCCTTACTCCAATTTTCATCTTCAATGGCTTCATTGCTCAAAACATACATGGTGCTTGTGGGATAGAGAATGAATTGTGATGGTTTTGGTGTGTAGTGTATCAATATAGGTGAGACTAATGAGGTCAAATCATAATTTTAAGCTCTAGATTGTAGATCAAGTGATATTCATCAATGGAGTTTCAACGAACACGTTTTGAAACAGAATCAAAGCCTTTATGCTTAAAGTAATCACAAACATCTTCAAAAGATCTGCTAGGATCAAGTAAGGGATCATGAGTAACAGACTCACAAGATGTATGATTAACAATAATCTCAAATGAACTCCCATTATTAGGTAAAGAAACAGAGTCAACAATGCTAGCATTAAGTGAGCTCCAAATAGGAGACAAAGTAACGGGATCAACTGACTCAGGAATAGAGGATATTTTATATCCAAAAGTAATCTCATCCGCAATAGAATCAATTATCAAATCAACATCTTGTATTGTTTTAGAAACTTGTTTTTTCTCAAGTGACACAACTGGTGGTAATTCAGCCTCTAAATTTTTGGGCACTTCGGGATGATCAAATTGTGTAGACACAATATGAAAATTGTTCAAGTAATCATGAAATTAATAACTGGCGCTAGTCAAATAAGAGGCATATGATCATTGCTACCTTAAATCATTATTTTTTTCCTAGTAATACTAAAACTGCATGCTTAGGGAATGTATCACAGCAATTGAGTTGTGACCCTACTAGGCAGCTTGGAAGAGACTGGCTTATATTGAAGAGCTTTCTAGTTAGATAATACTTTTAAAGCATCTTCATAGGTTGTGGGTCAAGGGAGAAGTGTTGCAGGGGGGTGGTCAGTGATAGAAGTGGTGGTGGGGCTGTAGTGGTGAGAATGGATCGCAAGGGGTGCGGCTGAGGGGAGGGGGAGTGACAGCAGGGATTGGTGTGATGGGAGAGGATCATGGGAGTGTGGGTGAACGGAAAAAGAGTGTTGATGGGACTGGGTGAGGGGATCTAGGGTGGCAGTGAGGCTGGGTGAGAGGAGAGAAAGTGGTCGCG
Organism: Camellia sinensis; assembly: GCF_004153795.1. NCBI lineage: Eukaryota > Viridiplantae > Streptophyta > Magnoliopsida > Ericales > Theaceae > Camellia > Camellia sinensis. Next base: position 2,292,450 of record NW_021024849.1, read on the forward strand.
GGGTTAGGTAAGGCGATTTGGTGTGGCAACTGGACTGGGTGAATGGATCTGGGGTGGCGGCGAGGCTGGTGGAGAGAGTGGCTGGAGGTGGTAGTGGTTGTTGAGGTCCTTCTTCTAGGGTTAGTGTTTGGTTTGATTAGGGTTAGGGTTTTTTTGGAGGAGATGATAAAGGTTAGGGTTAGTGTTTGGTCCTTCTAGGGTTAGGGTTTTTTTCATGTCATATTTTGATTTTTAAAATTAATTTTGTTTCATGCCAACTCTTCTTTTTGGTGCGTGTGACACAAATTTTGTCAATTTGGACGGAATTTGTAACAGCAAGGAGGTAAATTGCAAAACATTCAAAACCACAAGGGGGTATGTGGCTATTTTTAAAACACATGGGGTCAAGTGCTCCAAGGTTAATCTACAGGGAGTAAAATAAATTTTGCCTTATTTTCTTTCCAATAATTCTCTCATTTCATCCCATAAAATAATAATGGGCTATCTAGACATTGTCAAGTCCTCTAAATTTCTTGCCAAAATTGTTTCGCAAAACCTCTCAATTTCATTGTGACTAATTTTATGCAATGTATGTTTGAAAACCTATGCCATTTTCTAAATCATTTAACCAATCTAAGAATTCACTAGGGATTGATGTACCATCAAAACTGTGAGGAACTTTGATTTAATTGGCTCGATTGAAGGACATGGACACTTGTTTGTGCCACTTCTTTACCCCAAACTTTATAAACCTATGTATTAAGGATTTGCGTTTCTTGTCTAGTTTTGAATTGGGTCGCTGTGTTTGAAATTTGTGATGACAATGATTTTCAAAAAATGCAAGACACAACATTATAGGTACATGTTAAAAAATTGAATGCTAAAAAATGTAAAACAATTGTAAAACATTAAAATATATATGATGTATTCATCTTATAAATGTTTTGAAATATACTTAAGAGTGCACAAGTTGCATTTCGAAGAATTCAGAACATTGTTTGTCATGACTTGATTCACCCCAAACTAAGATAGGGTAGTGACTAGCCAGTAGCCGTAGGCTACCAAAGGCCTAACTGTACAATTTTATAGTACTCCCATAGAAAATAGGGGTAAAATCATTAGAAATAGCTGAAGTTTAAAAATTCTTGAACCTGTTTAGCCTTGCAACATCCATTCAGAGCTAGTGTGTAGATAGATGAAACTAACACAAACCATTGCTTTTTTTGTTATTACAAACCTTCACATAGTCACAACAGAGTACAACTTGAAACAAAAGAATTGTGCATCTCATTTACCAAACTAACTATATATATACAAAGGGTCTTTACAACACATTTCTCTTAAAGTTGCAAATCCTTCACGCCATATACACATATACAATGCTAGCACAATCTTTATTCACCTTTGTCACCTAAAGACACATAGGGAGGAGGGGTGAGGGAAAGCGCGATTAATACCCATTTAATTGAAGTTGTAAAATAAATGGATATCTTCATTTGAACAATAATAGCATAGTTGAACTAGAATTTTTTTTTTTTTTTTTTTTTTATTGGATAAATAGTTGAACTAGAAGTTTAAACAACTTAAGAACAAAACAGTGTCATATACATTTTATTTCAAAACAGTTGTATGATATGAGCAACCAATTGGTGCTAACAAATGAAATAACTAGGGAGATGGTTTTATTTATTTTTATTTTTATATAAGAAGGGAGATGGTTTGTTTATATTTGTATAGGACTCTTGGAAGCAAATATATCGTTTTTGAGTGTTTAACTCCAAAAATGAAGAGATGGTTTATATAGGATTTCTCATGACTTTTAAAAAACATAGTAGATTTGAGAAGGTAAAATTGGGATTTAAAAGAAGTAGAAAACATGGCAGGTTCTTCACACTTTTATAATAGTAGTAGATTAGATCATTACTGGACTAAAATTGGTTATAATTAATTAGTTGATAATTTTAAAATTGGTGTTGCGGATTGGAGTTTGGCTTATTCACCTTGCTCTAGGTTCAAACATAACCAACTTGGCAATTTCGGTTATTATTATCTTATATATTATATATAAAGTGAAAAAATAGTTTGCTTAGTGCTCATGTGGTTTTTGACCCTTCATTTCCCTATTTAGTATGAGAAATGTGATGAACCTTCAGTTAATTATGAATTGCATCCAAGTAAAGAATAAAATTTTACAAGTTCTCATATCAATTAGTGGTATATTGATTATTTTTAAACTTCATTTTCCATGAAGTGGTTTATGGTTTTCAGTAAATACATCAATTATGTGGGAATAACTGAATGTAACTCCTAGATGCTAAGAAGCACAGGCACGGATACAGATGCGGACACGAGACACAGTGATTTTAAAAAAATGGGGACACAAACACGGTGGGGACATGACAATATATGTTTTCATTTATTTTTATTTGCTATCTAGATTAATATTACATTCACAAAAATCAATATTAACAAAAACTAACTCTAATTCTATATTTAAAATAAAAAAAAATTAAATTAATACTTACAGTTTATATATATTTTTTATGGATGATCTATTAAGTATTTAAATCTAAGAAAAAAATAATAAACATTCAACATTCATCATTCATCATTCATCAAAAGTATTAAAGAAAATGGGAGAAAAGACAACTTGGCATGTCCCTAGTGTGTCCCCGGCGTGTCCCTTGAAAATAAATTAAATTAAATAAGGGGACACGTCATGTGGCATGTCCCATACGTGTCCCCGCCGCATGTACGACACGGCTACAACACTTGTTTTGAAGTGTTAGTGCTTCGTTGCCTAGATGATTTGAAGTCGAAGGCAACAATATAAATTTATGCATGTTTGAATGGTATTCTTTATCAAACTAGTTATGTTGGCACACCCGAGCATAACGGTGTTTCTAAGTGCAAAAATTGTCGTCTCCTTGATGGTGCTCGCTCCCTTTCATTTATTATGAATGTTTCTAAGTCTTTTTGGGTTGATGTGATTCTCACAGTTATTTATTTTATTAATTGTATGCCCTCTAGTGTTCTTCGGTTTCAAATTCCCCTTGAACTTTTTCCTACAACTTGTCATATTTCTTCACTTCCCCCTCGGATATTTGGGTGTGTTAGCTTTGTTCATCTGCAAAAACATCTTCACGGTAAGCTTGATCTAGGGCTTTCTGCTGTCTTTATTGGTCATCCTGCTTCTTAGAAGGGGTATAAATGCTATGATCTCCTGTCTTGCAAAGTGTATGATAGTACCACAAACACCAACGCAAGAATTTAAAGTAAACTTATCTGATATGATTTGCAACTGCATAATTTTTTCGATTCTGTCTTATTAGGTTCGCAGCTGAAGCGCATATTTGTTCATCAAAGTGGACATGTCAAACACCTTGAAATGAAATTAAAAGCAATTAAACTTGAATGTGAGCATTTGATAGTTTATGCAACCAGGGTGATAGATAAAGCACTTTTGCAAGGGATAATCGTACCGAAGTTATTCCACAGATGGGTTGAGGAGGCAGAAGAAATTGAACATCAAGCAAATGGAATGTTAAAGTCTGATCTAAAGAGTGTGAGTTCTTCAGTTAAAGGTGAGCTTCTGTCAAGTATGTTCAACAAAATTGTTGATCACTTGAAGAAATCTCCATTTCAGCTTGATCTGATAAATGTTGGACCAGTCAATATAACTGTTAAATATAGGCTCGTGGGAAAAACAAAGATTGATGACCATGTAACAAAATTTGAGAGCAAAGCTACTTCTGGTGTGGAAAGTGGGATATCACCTGCAAAATTAAAGTATGCTGAAGAGAGCATGAAAGCTGCCCAGCTACCAGAAAATCTGCATGGTAAAGCAGCTGATGCCTTGTCTACTCCCTCTATTAGTGAATTGTTTCCAATAATCAAAGATGAAATGAAATCCAAATCAGAAATTGAAGAAATTGAAGAGATGCCATTGCAAGAAAATGAAGAAAGGACGGTTGATGCTGCTGGATGGACGAAGAGCAAATCTACCTTGTCAGTTCAAGACAAACCTGAACCTGTGTTTGGAGTGTCACTATTTCCTGGGTTGTCAACACTCCAAGAAAAGACAACTGATGTTAGTGGTCCTGAAGAGTTGGCTTCTAGCTTATCTGTTGGTGAACATGAAGCGGAACATAAAACAGAATGTGAGATAATACGAGTTCCAGAAGAAGAATCTGCTTTAGCAGCAGAGTGGACATCACCTTTAAGTATCAAAACTGAGGTAGAGCCTAAGACGATGCCTCCTCCAGCTGCAGAGAATTTAGCTCTGGAGGAATCTGAAATTGCATCCATTGCATCTGAAACTGAAAGGACACTGTCAGTTTCCAGAGCAGAAAGTTTAGTCACAATTTCTTCGGAAACTGAAGGCCTACCCATTCTTGAAATTGAAACAGAAACGGAGATTACTGCTTCTGAAACTGAAAGAGAACCTCGCGTGAAGCCTGAACTGAATGTTGAACCCCCAATGTCAATAATAGCATCAATGAAAGGTAGATGTGACCAGTTTTTCAACCTGCAATTGTTGATTGTTCATGGTGGCCATTCAACTAAAATGCATAATGTCATCAAAGATCCTGGATTTGGAAATTTGTTGTTTGGAGAAGATGATTATATGGTTTTTGTGAGAACTAATGAGAAAATTGAAAAGCCACCAAAGCTAGAACTAGATCAAGGCAAATTTTCTGTTGGAGAAGATTTGTTATCTGGTTTATTTGGTAGACCCAATATCTCTGATTTTATCTTGTTGTCATCCGGACTAACGGAGCCACCATCAGAGAGAGAATGGCAACTACCTAGTGTGATCGCCTTGATGAAGAATGAATTTTCCTCTCTACCTAAGAAACTTAGTTGCGAAAACCTTGAGTTTTTGTTTCTCCAGAACAACAGGTACCTGAGAACAATAGCTGACTCATTTTTTGATGATATGCCTTCCCTCCAAGTTTTGGATCTATCAAAAACTGGAGTTAGGTCCTTGCCACCTTCACTTTTTAAGCTTACTGGACTGCATGCACTCTTTTTACGTGATTGTAGTAATTTAGATGAACTCCCACCTGCAGTTGGAAATCTTGAACGTATTGAGGTACTTGATCTCTCGGGAACAGAGGTTTATAACCTTCCTGATGAGATTGCCAAACTGAAGCATCTCAGGAGCTTGCCAGTCTCCTTTTATGGAGCTTATGACGATAGTGAGTATCTCAAGCTACCTCCTGTTTTGATTTCCTCTGGTATTATATCAAAGCTTCTATCATTGCAAGCTTTAAGTATTGTTGTGGACCCTGTGGATTGGAGATGGAAGAATAATGCTAAAGCTATGACACAAGATGTGAGCGCCTTAAGTGAGCTAACTTATCTTCAATTCTACTTTCCAGAAGTTGAACTTCTCGAACTCTTTATCCAGAAAAGTCTATCGTGGAAAGCGGGCCACTTAGGCAAGTTCAACTTTGTTATTGGCAAGGATATCAAACGCATTGTATCTCGAGTCCCAGATGATGTAGAGTCCGATTATGGTAAACATGATCAATGTTTGAGATTTGTGAATGGCGATGGATTACTTAGAAAAGTTGCTGGAGTACTTGAACGTGTCGCAGCGTTCTATTTAGACCATCATTGCGTGATTGAGAGCCTTTCAGACTTTGGGATTACTAATTTCAAGGAATTGAAATTTTGTGTGGTGAGAGAGTGTCCCAACATTGTGGAAATTATTGACGGCAAAGAAAGAGCTGACAGTGTATTACCATGTCTTCAACACTTGAGTATGCATTATTTATGTAGACTGGAGAACATTTGGAAGGGTCCTGTACCGCATGGAAGTCTTGATAGGCTGAAATTTTTGTCAGTGCACACATGTCCAAAGCTAGAATTCATACTCAATTGGCCCATGCTTCATTGTCTTTCTAACATGGAGGAGTTGATAGTTGAAGATTGTTCATCTGTAAAGGCGATAATAGAAATGGAGGGGCAAACAATCAACAATGGTGCTATTCTCCCTCAACTGAAAAGGATAAAACTTCATTATTTACCTCAATTGGTGAGCCTTTGGAATGGTCCTGTACCCCATGGAAGTCTTGATAATCTGAAGTCTTTGTCGTTGCACACATGTCCAAAGCTAGAATTCATACTCACTTGGTCCACGCTTCATTGTCTTTCTAACATGGAGGAGTTGATAGTTGGAGATTGTTCATCTGTAAAGGTGATAATAGAAATGGAGGGGCAAACAATCAACAATGCTGCTATTCTCCCTCGTCTGAAAAGGGTAGAACTTCATTATTTACCTCAATTGGTGAGCCTTTGGAATGGGCCGAATCGAGTTTGGACCTTAGAGCCTCCTAGTATTTATGGTTGTCCAAAGCTGAAGATATAGCACAGAATATTCACGGGTTGATTGCAACTGGGAAGGAATGTGTTGCCCAGTCATCGGCTTGTTTGATGTATACTTGTGATGATTTCAGAGAGTGAAATTCAACTTTGTTGATCGTCTCTATAATACTTCAAAAATGAGTTTCCAGCACATTGGTAATCTTTATTTTCTTGTTCAATTTGCAAACTTCCCTTGGTGTGTTGAGCAATGTGTAATCTGCACCTTCAAATTGGAACTTAAGGTCAATTTTGTTCCAAATTTGAACCGAGTTGACATCTAGTTTTTAAAATGGAGGCACCAATGCCATCCTCCCAAATGCAGCAATAATGTAAAATTGATACTTTACATATGTTTATTATTATTATTAGTAACTGATTGAAATACAGTAGTACCTAGGAGTTTTCAAATTACTCAGTGAACCAAAAACCTCAAGCTCTTTGGGTTAGGTTGGTTTGATTTGGTTTTTTAGTGCATTGGTTTGGTTTTGGGTTGTTAAATCATCAAACGGTAAGATTAGGTTGGTTCTTGGTTTAGACCTTGTTTAAACCGAATCAATCTGAAAACCAAACCTATTTATATATATGTATGTATATTTTAAAATTTTATTTATGTTCATTTTATTGCACTATTAGAATGGACTTGATTACATCTAATAATTTTTCATATACAAGAATTATTAGGTAAACGAAGGAAATACTAGAAGTTTTAGTCACATATCGCAGTTGATTTAATTTGTATTGATTGTATTAATGGATTTAATTTGTATTGATTATATTTAAGCTTGAGTTAGATTTAATTTGTATTGACTTGCATTAAACAATATTTTGCTCTTTGTTTTGTGTTATATTTAAAGATTAAAGGCTTGTTTATTATAATTATTTATTATTAATTGATTTGCTTATTTTTAATATAGTGAAACCGTGGTTCTAATCCGAACCAATCCAAGCTACATTGGATTGGGGTAGTTTTAGTTCATGATTGGTTTGGTTTTGGATACAAAAATTAGGAATCAATCATGATTGGATTGATTCTAAAAATTTAGTGTCAAACCGAATCAAGCTGACTCATGAACACTTGTAGTAGTACCGATATATATACCTGCAATGTTCACACATGCACCCTGTTTGGCTTGGTTTGAGAATTTGTTTTTCAAATTTTTTATTTGTTTGGAAAATTAGAAATTAGTTTGACAAAAGATAAAAATCAAAAAGATATTTTGAATTTTTGAATATATTTTGGATCACTCTAGATATCTGCCTAGTCCAATTCCAGTCTTGTTGATGGATGATTGTAGCTACTCTAGCTTTTGGAGATCTCCCCATGTTTATACACAGTTGTCAAGCCATAGGAAAGTGCTTTGGCCATGCACAACTATGTATGTAATACAAAAATGGTAGTGACTATAAACGAATTATCAAATATTAACACAATATTTACATGGGTGTGGTGCTGTGGATCTCACTTATTTGGTAATTTTTTTGAGTTCCTAGCATAAATTTTCGTCCCATGTTAAAGGACAATTTTGCCCTTGTATATTGTATATTGTGTATTTTTTTAACTTACTAATTGGCGATTTTTACTTATTTTAGAGGTTTACAATCAGCTGAGGGAAGATCCATCCCTTTGTAAAAAAGCAGTTGTAAAGCCGCCTCATATTTCATATATATATATATATGTATTTTCCTTCTTATTATCTATTTTTTACTTATTTTCTTTGTTTGCGATCGACAAAAGGGGCTATTATCGGGTTCTTCGGCTGCAGCAAACTGAATTTGTTTTTATGGATGCTGTTTTGTGGGGTTTCATACCCGATTATGTTGATGGATGCTATTTTAGGATATTGACCCCAGGGATGGAGGGGATGTGTGAAAGGTATTTATAGATTTACTTTTTGTTTCTGTAATTTTTTTCCTTTTATTTAATTCATCATTTTTTTCTTTCTATATTTTCAATCTAAATTCTCGTATTAATATTGTACTGGATGTAAGTGCACACCATAACATTTTCCTTTCATGTTTTATACTGTGTGAATGATCTCTAATTTAAATGGAATATAATATGCGATCTCTTGAGAGAAGTTGAGGGTTTTATTCCCACAAAAAAGAATGTTTTGGCCTTTGATATTGTATTTAGTTTGAATTTCAAAAATATATTGTAAATAATTTTGGTGCAATCTCGTTAGAATTTCAACAGCGGCTGGTTATTTGGGGTTCCAATTTGTTTGTTTGTAAGGAAGATCTACCTAAACATCTAGTGTCATTAGGAAAATGAACCTCATGAAACTTCAACGAGCTTTTTTTATCTTGGAATCTTAGACGATCACTGCTATTCGAGCCGCACAACAGTGATGTTATGCAGCTTGAGGAATTCATTTTAGGCATTTTTTTTTTTATGATTTGAACTGTTTAATTTTTAAGAAACATCGAGTGAAATGTATCTATAAAAAATTAAGTTAATCAAATATCGATAGTTTTTTCATCATACACATTTACAAATGTTATTTGATGAAAGGGGTTTTAATTTATAAATCCTGTTATGGAAACTTGTTTGATGTGAAGTCCTGTGAAATTTCTTATTGACTCTAAGGTCATATTTAGATATGAATGTGTTCTATGAATCCTATCTAGTGCAAATCAGTGTTAACAGTGGGCTAGTATACACTTACTTTGTTTCCATTTTTAACGTTAGTTTTTGTATCCCCATATATCGCGTTTGGCTTGGTTTTTGGGAAGTGAATACCCCAGGCATGTTGGTGTGGTTGTGTATCACATTGATAGTGGGCTAAAATGGATGTGAATATGGCAGATGATCGATGAAGGGTTGAGGGTTGTGGGTTGCTTCATTCATCAGATTACGAGACGGATCGATTGATGGAAAGAGGTATGCTTTTTTTTTTGTTGGGTTTTGTTGAAATGTATACCGTTTGATCATGTATCCCATTCATCACAGCAATCGTGCATTAACAAGCAGTTGTACTTATTCAAATAATTTTGTTTTAATTGATTGTGTTTTGTTCACATTGTGCTGGGTAGAGGTATGCTTTTACATTGTAGACACCTACCCGCCAACACGAACATTAGAATTTTTGATCGTTGCATTCCACTATTCGTTTCGTTACCCGTATTGCTATCACGTTGATTGTATCTACTTGGTTATGGACGTTACAATGTTTGTCAGTTGCATTCCAACATTAGATGATCCCACAGTCATAGCTGACACGTTGTGTCCATACGTTTACATTGGGGTCATTGTTATAAGCCCACCTTAGTCGACATCACGTTATGATCATGCCACATCCATATCCAGTGTGAGCACAAATTTACCTTGCCCTGCGTAGTATGGAGCAAATATTTGCCACATTGTGTCATTACCCTATTAGACTCGTTAATTTGGATGTCACATTCACGTTGAACTCATTTCGTCGCCAGTACGAGCGCAAATATGTTACTTTTGGGTGTCACATTTAAGCAGTAGATGGTTCCGACAACCTGACTTCCACAATGTGACCACACGGTATTGTTATTAGGAAAATACTAGGGACCTCAAATATTTTACTAACATTTTTACCAAATGTCAACTCACATTATGTGAATCCCATGTAAGTCTCATACCTACGTGAGACATTTGGTAAAAATATTAATAAGTCATTTGGGATCTCTAACATTATTTTTGTTCACTTTAGTTAACATTACATACCAGACATGTCACACCCGTTTACAATGTAATCACACGTTTACATTTGGATAATACGTATGGAACCCAAATTTTCACACTCATCATCGATTCACCAGATATGCAATACATAGGTAATGTTCCGTCGCACCTCTCTGTCGACTTGCCCTGGTTTTGTTTATTAGTGGTGGTGTTAAAAACACTTGTGTACTGAACCTTCCCTTTTTGAATTAAACAATGAGACATAAGATATCACTTATATTTTGTTTTCTAAAATATACCTTCAACAAAGGTGTAGTAACCAAACAAAATGTCAATTTTGAAATTCAAATTTCTAACCATATAGATATGATCACAATCTATATTAACATTGAATTTTTCATCTATGGTATTGCCATTAATCATATTATTAAATAGTAATATTGGGACTATCTAAAAATAATAATAAATAATATTGGCGGTAAATGTGTCAACAAAAAACTCACAAGACTTATAGGAACATAAAATTTTTCCCAACACTATATGCAACATAAGTCTTCTAAATAGGACTTGTAAATAATTTACCCTCTATGGATGAAACGGCAATCGATATTGATTAACTTAATTTTTTTTACAGGTATGCTTTACTTAATATTTTTTTACAAAATAAACTATTTGAATTATTAAAATAAAATTCAAAATGAGTCTCATAAATCGCACAACTGTCACTGCTATAATAAATGATAAGTTTTTGATCATTTATCTATTAAAAAATACTTCAGACACCAAATTTATCAGTTCTAAAAATCACTCTTAATAATATGCCTAATAAGTGTAAAATTTTAATTTGTCAAATATTTTATCATATAACATCGAAATTTAATATCATATTATTAGAGATAATGGAAAACACATGGTTTGACCATGGGGACGCCGTTTTGATGTTGTCGAACAAGCTGCGGTCACGTCTGATTAATGGATTGGCACCATCTACAATTCGCCACATATTAAGTGGGCCACAAAGAAGAAATGAGTAACGACTTTGGTTTAACATATGACAACGGAAGAAAATGTGACAACGGAAGAAAAGAAGAATATATTGGCCCGTTTGGTAGACTTGTGGGAAAATAATTATAATTTATAGTCTAACAATTTATAACTGTACTTACAAATTAAGTTTTTTCTCTCCCATTCAAAGAATAAGTTGATTTTTAACTTACAAAAAGTTATAAGTTGTATTATTAAGCTGAATCAAACACATCAAAATAGCTTAAATTAAGCTAAAAGCTGAAATAAGCTTTACCAAACAGGGTCATTACTCTCTCGCAAAGCTCAGACTGAGCATTGTAGGGCTGAGCAAGGAATCCGTGAAATCCGTAATCCGATCCAATCCAGTCCAATCCAGTAGGTTTGGATTGGTTTTTTGAATCCGTGGTTCGGTTCCTGATTGAAAAATTAAAAATCCGTAGTTCACGGATTGGTTCTGGATTGAATCCCACGGTTCCGGATTGGAACCGATCCGGATCGTATACAAATAGTCTATATTTTTATTATACACCCTCCTGCATAGTATCTTCTCTTATTTCATATAAAACTTAAATCCAAACCTAAACTTGTATAGTATCTTCTTTTATTATTTTTGTTTGCTAGTTTTTAGTATTAATTTATAATGGTCTAAATACTTATGGTGGAACTAGTTTCTTTATGGTTGTTTAAATTCTAGAACAGTTTGTCGCTATTATGAAAAGACATATTGCTATTGTGAAACTAATATGATGCTATATTTATATTTATATTTTTATGAAAATAAAGTGTTATATATATATTTTTGTTATTTAATTTTATAAATCCGTGGTCTTAAACCGATCCAATCCGTATTTAAATGGATTGGTTCGGATTGGTTCCACGATTTAAACGGATTGGATTGGTTCCAATTTTTCAGGATCCGTAAATAACGGATTGGTTCTGGTTTCACTCCAATCCGATCCAATCCGAACCATGCTCACCCCTAGAGCATTGTGAGACACTCCTCTTTTCTTTGGTTATCACCCATTAAATTGGAATAGAATAATATTATATTATATGTATCAATTAATATATTAACTAGTGTATTAATAGATGATGTAGCATAATTTTAGAAGTTTTTAGTATTTGTAATTTGTATAATAGGTAAGATCAGTAATAATAACATAACACTAGTTGTTACATTAGTTAGTATACTAATTGATGTATGTAGTATCATCGATTGAAATATATTACTTATCCCTTCATGTGGCCCACAAAACATGCTGCTAATGGTGGGTATTGCCAATGCCAACGAATCAGGATCCTCTTCTTGATTTTTTTCCTTAACTCCCTACTTGCTAGATCATTGGGCCCACTTTTGGGCTTCATATTTTAAGATTTATTGAGTATATGTTGCCTGTAAAAAATCAAGTTGATCGGATATCAGAAAGCATGTGTTTGGATCATCGAACTACAATTCATTTTTTTTTAAAAATTTAATAAATAGTTTTCCAAACACATGTTTTCTGATATCCGATCAACTTAATTTTTTATAGGTATGATATATTTAACAAATCTTAAAATATAAACGGTTCGAATCATTGAAATTAGACCCAAAATTAAACTCAATAACTCAACAAATAGGGAGTTAAATAGAGAAATCAAAGAGCAGATCCTGATTCATTACCAACACATTAACCGGACGTGACTGTAGCTCATTTGCCAGCAGCAAAACCATGCCCTTAGGATGGCATGTAACTCTTTTTGATTCATTAAAAATTGGCATCACCGAACAACTTCTTGGTGATTACATATGGAAATCACCCATTGACATTTAAATATAAAAATCACATTACAATAAAATTGAAATTATAAAAATTAAATTATTTAAATTAAAATTATGAAAATTAAAATGAAATTTTATCCAAACTAGACAAATCAGTGTTTACCCTTCGGTTTATTATAGTAAATGGGCCTCATTTCAGCATGAAACAGGCAAAAATAAATAAATAAAATAATTGCATTATGGAACAACTTGTTTTACAAAAAAATTATAAGAAAATAGTTCTTTTTATATAAAGTTCAACGGAATCAAAGAAGAAAAGTATAATCATTATTGAAATGGTGCAAGACATTAACATACAGCGCAACACACTTGTTTGGCAGGAGCAAGGATCCTCTAGAGTGATTTTTTCCTAAAGTTTTCTAAAGTGCTACAGTGTATGGTTGAGATTTACTGGCAAGTCACATCAATTTTTCTGATGTGACTTGCCAATAAATCTCAACTATACACTGTAGCACTTTAGAAAACTTTAGGGAAATTTCACTCTAGAGAATCCTTGGTGATTTGGCAGAAGCACATGTAGCTGAGATCTGTAGTCTGTTTCAAGATCCAATATCGGAGAGAGGGAGAGACAACATCCGGCCCTAAGAATAGTTCCCTGTGTCAAAAGTTGGAAGTACTGGAATTATAAGTCATGAAAGAGGAAATAGATTTAAATATTCTACACTTTTTGAATGTATATCAATCAAAAGTTTGGCTTGTCCCAAGTGAAGATTTTGAGAGAGCGTTTGAACTTAGTAACAGTGGCAGAGTCACATGGAGACTAGGAGGGTCAAGTGCCCCCCTGGATTTTTCCTTTTTTTTATTTATTTATATATGTATATAAATAAAATTTTAAACAAAAATAATATTCAGAACAAAATATCAAGGGTATTTTTAAATTTATGAAAACAATAGTGATTGTTTTATTGAAAATGAAGTAATTACAACAAATTATATTTTTATGTATGAAAATTTTGTGAAAAAATCTCAATATAAAAGTAATATCCATCATTATTGATATGCAAATATAATTAATATCACTATATATATGTAAAAATTATTAGAGTGTTAGTTATATTTGTATATGGAGTTCACATTTCATATGTTGCTTTAGGCCAAGTTTGGAAAGTTGTCAAAAAGTCAAAAAGTTACTTAAAAAGTTAAAAAGTTATCACTATTCACCAAAAGTCAAAAATTACGGCTGCATAACTCTCAATCCTAATTTTCCCCTACACACTAATTTATATAATTTTTTAACACACATTTTTTCATAAAAAGTCAAAAAATTAACCCAAACAACCATATTTTTTTCCTCAACTTTTTAGTCCAAAAAGACAAAAAGTGCACTTATTTAGGACACTCCAAACAATCCCTTACTATTAGTTGGTGATATCATATGTTAATAATAACGTGATATCACTATTATATGAAATTTTTACCATTATATAATTTATTTTACGATTTAAATATATGACTTTTTTACATTGTCCATGATACATTAGTTACACGCAATAGGTAGACCTATTTTGGAATCAATTCCGATGATCCGAACTGTTAATTTTTTTAGACTAATTAAATAGAATAATCATGCAAAAAATCAAAATGATTAAACATCGGTAACTACATATTTGAATCATATTTGTTTTTAAAAAAATGGACGACAAATATAATTTTAAAGACTACTATCCCATTTTTTAATATAAATTTGATTTAATCATACAGTTATTGATATCCGATCATTTTGATTTTTTGCATGAATATCCTACTCAACGAGGCCTAGAAAGTGAACAACTCGAATCATTGAAATAAGACCTATAGTGGACTACACAGATCCCTTAGGTTCTTTGATGTTGAGATCTCAATATGAGAAAAGCTCAGCCCATCAATAAATTTTAAGGTAAATTATAAATACACTTCTTGATATTTCTTTAAAAAATGATTGCTTCTTATAATTTGAAAAATTACAAATATTTCATTGTTGGAAATTTTTTATTTAACAAAATTAACTAAAAAACGAAATGTACTACTACTTTTCTATACAGTAGTAAAATTATTTAAATTATTAATTGAAATATATTTATGACATCATTAAAAATTATTAATTGGTTTGATGATTTATTAATAAAATGGCTATTTGTTATGAAATTAGAAACTTCAAGGGGCGGGATGCAATTTTCAAAATTACAAAGGACAATTCGTATTTTAAACAAATATCAGGAGATGTATTTTTAATTTATCCTAAATTTTAAAATACTAAAGCTATGTTTGGTTTTGACTTTTTGGCTAAAAAAGCACAAAAGACAAAATTGGTTACATAAGTCAATAAGACAAAATGTCATATTCAAATCATAATCATTATATTTTTTCTCTCACAAAAGTAAAAACAAAAACCAAACAAGACTAAAAAACCATATTAAAATAGCCAAAAAAACTAAGGTATTTTAGCTCTTTCCAAACGAAGACTAATTTTTATCTCTCCTGTCTCTCTCCAACACTTTTTCAGCCTCACATTACCACTAGCTATCATTACTGTCACTGTTCACCGGTGCCACCATTGTTGTCTACCAATCACCTCCACCGTCATTGATCTACCTATATCGTCTCCAATCTACATTCCATAACCACTAATTCTGCCACTGTTCACCAATCACCTCCATTGTTGTACATGGATCCACTACCACTATCGTCGATCTACAGTCCATTGTTATTAATCTACACTTTATCGTTGTGAATCCACTTTCACCGTCGCCGATCTTCACAACTACCACATCACCACCGCCTTTTCTATTACTGCTACCATTCTTTATCACCATTATCCTTGTTAGCCACTGTCATCCGGCGACCTCATATGAATTTACACCAATTTAGTAGTGATTCTCTTAATCTAAATTTACACCAATTTAGTTCTACTAGTAGTGAAATCGATTTTAAATGATTTTAAACAATAGTGATTCTCTTAATCTTGTTCCTTCCTCTCTCTCACTCATCAAATCTCCTGCAAACCAGATTTAGATTCAAATGCATTTTTTTAGTGATAAATTGATCAGTCTCCCTTATTCTCTGTGTATGTGGGTGAGTGAACATGACTAAGAGTAAGTGAATTAGATTTGCATTTTTACTTTTTTTACAAATTAATTAGTGGTCGATAAATTTATCACATTGAATATGCTTTTGATAAATTTATTAGACCTGTTTACGTTGCTTCCTCAATGCCGATGTTTGTATATGGTTGTCTTTCTGTGAGTGAAATAAATATATAAGTAAATGACATTGAGTGGGTAAGTGTGTGAGAATTAGTGAGTGAGGGAGTGGTTGATGTAATGGCGATAGTGACGTGGTGGAGAGATGTTTTTGTTGAAAAATAGCTGAAGAAATGCTTCCAAAAACTAACATCAAAAGTCATTAAAGGTCGGAGGTGATTGCCAACAGTTAGAGATCGCTGCTAGATGTAGTTGCCAGAAGTCAGACATGATCGTTAAAGGAGATAAAGGGAGGGCATATTGGGAATATTGATTGGTTTAAAAAGAGTAGGGTTTATAGGTAAATTAATCTAGTCAATAAGACCGATCCGTAAGTGTTAAAATAAAAAAAAAATGCAGCATGCAATCTACTCATTTGTATTTAAGACTGGAAAAAAAGAATAAAGAAAAAAAAAATTATATGTAATATTTTCTTTCCGTTATACTATTTTTTAACATTTTTTTTCTTAGTCACACTTAATGTAGTACCATGCATTATAGCTAGTCTTATAATAATTCAATAAAATTTTTCCAAACACTTTCTAGACCAGACAACACTCCTGATGCACTCTTTCATGTCATTCATCATACTTCAATTCATGCCCATCAAGTTTTACTCTACATTCATCTCTATTTTTGTTTCGTTAAAATTACATTTCATGAATAGTCACTGCTCCATGATGAATATTTTGAAGTACAACAATTTATCTAACTAATACTAGTTTTCTTTTAAAAATTCTTTATATTCCCTCTTTAGAAACCTATCTCTCACACACGCACACACACATATATACTATAAGCCATAAAGGATCTTTCATGTTTTACTTAGAATTTATCTTGAAATAGCAATCAATGGTTCAAATTTATTTTATTCATAAATTCCACACTATCAATTTGATCTCTATCACACTAAATGCTTTTGGGCAAATTATGGGACCAAAAGTCTGGGTTCGGCAGAAAATATGAGAGGGAGGGATTGATAGCAAAACTCAAAACATGAAAGTTACTAAAACTTGTTATTAATTAATGTAGTGAAACATCTTTAAAACCTCTTAGGTGCTATTAATTCCTGCGTTGGTTAGTCCATACCAAGCTTTGCTCTGGCTTTATCCCCAGCTAGTGAACTGTGGGGTTCACCCTCCAGGGATTAGTTGAGGTACGCGTAAGCTAGTCTGGACATCCTGAGTTATCAAAAAAAAAAAAAAAATTAATGTAGTGAAACCTTAAAAGAAAAAAGCAACAAGTTCAAATTTGTTTATGTGAGATAAGGATTGTAGTTATATATGGTTATGAGTGACGTGTCATTTTGATTTTTAATAATTAAATTGTGTTAATTAATGTATAAAAGTGTTTTAATTTTGGTTTTTAATGTTTAAATTGTGTCCATTCAATTTCTAATATATAAATATATATTAGGGTCCAAATTGATAAAATTTAAATATTGCAAACCAAATTAAAAACAGCTTTGTAGATTGTGGACCAAATGAAACATTAAGAACCAAAATCACACAAGACAAATAGGAATGAAAATGTAAGGATAAAAGATAGTTAGTCCCTAAAGTATGTTTTTTTGTCATTCTAGTCTTTTAAGTTATAATTTTATTATTTTTGTCCTCAAAGTTGTTAATTTGAGCCAATTTGATCCTAAATCTAACGTCCATCTACATTAACAACAGGAATATAGATAAAAGATAGTTTTAATCTCCAAAGTATGTGTTCTTTGTCATTTTTGTCCCTTGAGTCTCAATTTTGTCATTTGGTTTTCAAAGTTATCAATTTGAGTCAATTTGATCCTAGTTCAAATGGACAACTTTGAGAACTAAAATGGCAAAATTGAAACTTAAGAGATTAACAAGAAACACATATTTTAAAGAATTTTATATGCAAGGATAAAATAATATCGATGGATATTCAATCTATGATTAAATTGACAAAATTAAGGCCAAGTTTGACATCTTTAAAAAAAATTCAAAAAGTCAAAAAGTCACTATCTTATTTAAATCACATCATCTTATTTAAGTCACATCACCTCTCTAACACATCACTTCAAACTCAACCCAAATCCAACTCATATTTCATAAAAAGTCAAAAAGTACACTTATTTAGTCTTTTCAAACTTGGCCTAATGCCAAGTTTGGGATACTCCCAAAAAGCCAAAAAGGTAAAAAGTTACTCAAAAAGTTAAAAAGTTAATACTATTAACCAAAAGTCAACAATTACGGCTGCACAACTCCCAATTCTAATTTTCCTCTACAAATCAATTTTTACAATTTTTTATTATACATTTTTCCATAAAAAGTCAAAAAGTTAACCCAAACATTCATATTTTTTCCCTCAACTTTTTAGTCCAAAAAGACAAAAAGTACACTTATTTAGTACACCCCAAACAATCGCGTCATTTAAGAGCTAAAATTGTCTTTTATCCAAAATGTAATTACCCATATCACCAATTATGACACCAGAATTTTTCCTCATAAAATTTATTCCAATCACAAGCATTTAAGGCAGAGAAGAGGAAGGAGAAGGAGGGGGGCAGACTAGCCCTCTTTTCCAAGAAGCTCAGACATTATCGGTTCATCAACATTTTTCTGCCAACTGGAAAATCACAAGCATTTAAGACAGAGAAGGGGAAGGAGGAGGAGGGAGGAGGAAGTTGTGACCCGAGAAGGGTGGGGGGCAGAGGGTTGGGGGCTGCGGTGGGTGGCTGGAGGAGGGTAGGGGAGCAACTGGTGGCAGTCGAAAAGGAGCGGTTGCCACTGGCTAGGGTGGGTTTGATGATGGAAGTCCAACCGTGGTCTCTCTACATTGTGTGTTTTTTTTTTTCCCCCGGTCTGTGTTTAGTTGAGATTTGTGAAAAGAAAGTAAAAAGGTGTGTGAAACTAATTGAAATATAAATATATTTTATTTATATTTTACTTATCTTTTCTCTTTCTCTTTTTATTCTACTTCTCAAATCTCTCAACCAAACAGAACCATAACCAAATAGGATCTGGCCGCGCGGGCAAAAGGAGGAAAAATAAATCCAAATTTTAGGGAAAGCGATCGAGGGAAATAATAGATCAAAAGAGTTGAGAATTCGTACCATTATTGGTCATGATAGAGGGAGAGAGCACATTTGGGTCTGTGGGTTGGGATTTTTTCACTGACAGCCGAGAATGATGGGTCACTTGGCTGGCCCAGGTCGATGGGGATGGGTCACTGGGTGGGAGCGGCCGAGCAGCTGCAGTCATGGAATTGGAACTAGAGGCCTCTTGAATCTCCCCATTATTATGATTATGATTAAGATTAGCAAGTGGAATAGCTTTATCACAATCAAGCGGCTGACTGCGGATGATCCCATGTCTATTAACTGAGGGTGATCCTTCGGGTGGTGTTCCATATACAGATGGTGATGCTTGACCAGGAACACGCCGAATGGTCAAATGTTTCAAGCTAGCCACCTCCTCAGCAATATAATCCGCAATCCCTTTCCAACTTTGGTCCTTGGGGTCTACAATGATAGTCAATTCTTCAAGCAGATGAAGCTTCCTAATTAAATTGGGTGGAATCATTACCCTTGGTTTCTTATGTTTCCAGCAATGGAGAATGTTGGTTTCGGGACTGTCTGCAATTGCATCGTTGTAAGGAAATGAAACCCTGAAGCATTTGAGATTTTTCAGCTTTCCAATCTCAATTGGCAAACTACGAATGCCAGTTTCACGGATGTCAAGGATCTCTAGATTCTGAAGTTTTGCAATCTTGGATGACAACACAGCTAAGCAGGGACAATCATTTAGGTATAATGCTTTGAGGTCGATCAAACTGAAGAGAGATGGCGGTAACAATTTAATACTGGTATGATATAAATCTAGAATTTGAAGTTTTTTCATATGAGTGAAGAACGATTTTGGAATGATTTCCAAATCATCATTCCTTTGAAGTAATAGTGTAGAGAGCTTGCCACATTTGGGTTTCTTGGGCAAGGAGAGCGGTCTATTATGCATCAGTGCAATCCTTCCAGCGTCCCTCCACTCTTTTTCCTCCGTACATGCTTCAACTACTATTTGGCATTCTTCTTCTTTTGGGTACAAGTGATGTGCCTGGTTTCTAACTAGTTCAGGCATCTTAATATATTTTTCCTTCAAACACTTCGCTAACAAAGATAACTCTGTTAAATGTTCCAGAAAATAATCCCCTCGAATTCGTGCATCTTCAAATGTCTGACCATTGCCCCCTTGAACATCACGAATAAGCCCTTGAACTTTCCAACCCTCCACAAGATAATCCTTGTAAATCTCATAGCCTCCAGGAAACAACGCCGCATAGAGTAAGCATCTCCTCATGTTAACATGTAATTGGCCATAAAGGAGTTCAAAGATATTGAACACTTCTTGTAGATGTTGTTGCGGACCATCGATAGCCTGTTGCAAAGTCCACACTGCATTTTGCCACGTACACACATAATTCTCATGTTTCAGGTCTATTGCCATTGCTTTTATTGCCAATGGCAGCCCCCCCAATTCTTTGGCTATTTTCTTAGCTATTCCTTCTATGGTTTTATTGGTTCTAACAACGTCACCCACAATTGTTTGGAACAGAGCCACTGCATCCTCCAGTGGTAGGTGCTCGACTTGAAAGTACTCATTTGCATCCATCTCTTTGCAGATAATTTTTTTCCTAGATGCAAACACAGCCTTACCATATTTATGGCAGTCACGAATTCCCACTTCATGTAGATTAATACATGAAAAAACTTGATCAAGAAGCAATAAATACTCCATATTCTCTAGTATTTCAGAAATTCTGTCCCCAACTTTCTTCGTACTCTCATTTTCATTCACAGTTAGCTCCAACTGCCTCAAAAGATATTCTTGTAACTTCCTTACACTGTCCTCTTCCTGACAAGATACCAAAATAGCAATGCCAAACCTACGATTTTGGCTGGCTTCTGCATATAACTTCTCCAAAAGAGTTGTTTTTCCTACTCCTTTCATTCCAAAAATGCCAATCCTCTTCAAGTCTTTTTGTCGAAGGAGATTCAGTAGCTCTTGTACATTGTTAGTGAGTGAATTCAGCTCAACAATGTTAGTGGCAAGAGGTGGTGGTCTCCTAGTAGTCATTACATTGGCATTTTGCTTTAGTTCGTTCATTTTAGTCTTTAGCTTAACCACATCCTTCGTTGTGTCAATAATGCTTTTGCTAAGCTTTCGGAGCTTCAAGAAAGGGCACATACCACACAGACACTTGTTGGCTTTTTTGTATCTTTGTTTAAGATCTTGAATTTTCCCTTCAGCCGTCCTCACGTTACGTAACCAATTTCTGCATTGGTTTGTCATCTCCATTGCACTCTCATTCTGGCTTATATGTATCTCTGTATCTCTTTTCAATTCAGAAAGCTCATCTGACTCCTTGTTGAGCTCCTTATAATTCTTGTCCAAATCATACACATAGTCGAAGTGGGGCTTAAAACAACCATACGCCCCTGTGGCAGCGGCAGTTCCAGTAGACACAGCAACCCCGGCAACCCCGGCACCTCCTACCATCCTGCAAAATCAATTTTTAGTATAAACTAAACCAAACCAAACCAAACCAAGCCTTAAATCTCATTAAATAGGGTCGGCTTAATTTTTAATATGTAATTGATAAAATTTACAGCCACCATTCTACCAAATATGACAGAATTTTATGAAGTAACCATTATTTTTCAATGAAAGCTGGAATGACATGCATATTCTCAAATCATTTCTTGGTTATCGTGTTGATAGAAATTGTCACGATAATTCTATATTATTATGTAAAGATGTATCAATAATCAAGGGAAGTAACAGGAAAGGGCCTTGGAAATGGGCGTTTTGGAAAATTAACACGAGTGCCCATTCTTTGCAAAACAGGCACAAGTATTTTTTTTTCTTTTTATAATTCAAGGGAAGTAAATACAAACAAAAGAAAGAAACAATAGGCCTTAACAAAACAAAAGATGACCCAATCATATATATCAGCAACTAGCGGGCTTGCAATCTCACTAGGAGACAGCTTTTATAAACACACTACTTGGATTGATCCTGGTGGATTAGATTAGGCTATGTTATATTTAAGTTTTCTTATGTGGCCACTGTATTTTATTCTCGAAGTGCTGGTGCTTATATTTTTCTTATGGATAAATTGTTCCAGTGTCCCTTAATTTGACTCTTGGTGCTTATATTTTTGGTATAATTACACTCACTACAACATATAAGAGTTTTAGAGATCAATTTATATTGTCATGAAAATAGTTGTTAAAAGGTCGTCCAAAAATGTCAAAAACAAGATTTTTAGCGACAAAATTTTGAAAATGTCACTAATAAATAGACTTTTAGGGACAAAATAATTTGGTCTCAAAATGCTTTATTTTTTGAGAAAAAAAAAATTTGGTCCCAAAAAGATAATAATTTATCACTAATATCTAATTTTTGTTGTTAAAAATATAATAACAATATTTTTCGCAACAAAAATGTTTCGACCCCAAAAAATAATTTTATCTCTAAATTTTGGTTTCTAAAATCTTAATTTTTTATAGTGATCCCAGTAGAATTTTGGGGAAAAAAATTAATGAAAAAATTTATAATTTTACTTATTGATATTTATGAAATTTCCGGTTGATTTGTAATTATTTTTTTAAAATGCCACCAATGTGATATTTCCTCTATATTTTTCTTATAGATAGATTATCAATTTTTTCCCTTCAATTTTTTTTATGTTGTGTGAATTTAGTCCAATTGATAACATTCGTTTAGAATTTTAACAGAACTCCTCTTTATTTGGATGAGTCTATGTTCAAGAGAAGCAGACTTACGTTTGCGAGAATATGTATTGAAGTGCCAGCAAATAAAGAGATTCCTAAGTCTTTCAAAATAAATCTTGGTTATGGTGACCCATATGAGATTCAAGTTGAGGTTCCATGGAAGCCTCAAAGGTGTGATGGTTGTAAGACTTTTGGCCATACCACTAATTTGTGCCCTCAAAAGCCAAAGTCTTTGAACCCTCCCTCCTTCAAACATGAGTGGAGAGTCAAGGACACTAAAACACAAATTCCGACTAAATGGGAAGTGGTGAAGAAAAAG
>NW_021024849.1:2323993-2336717 GCF_004153795.1 Camellia sinensis
TATTGTTACCTTAAATAGAAGCGAAAGGTTGTGAAATCATCAAGGATCATGATAGTGAACTTAGTTGTCCCTTTCCAATTTGTTTCGCTTTTGGTTTTTTCTTATTACTACAGTCATGGGAGTTTGGGTATGGATCGATCTGACTTGCAATTCTATATGATTCTACTTGCAATTTTGTTATAATACTGATTTTATACCAATTTGGATCATTTGGGCAATCTAGGATTGTAGGATCATATAATCCGGACTGCAATTTTCTTAATCATGGTTTATAGATGTATTGGTAGATGGAGGAGGAGATTGATGGTGATGGGGCTTAAGGTGACACATGACAACATATGAGCGGCGCAATTATAATTAATATTTTACATCTGACTGTGTTTGATTTAATCAAAGGTAAAATGAAGATTTAAAAAGTTTGTAACTTCACGTTAACATGTCTCGTAACGGTTCAATAATGGAAGGGGGATTTTAGAACATATCATAGATAATATTGTCTTGGTCTCTGTAATTGCTAGAACCATATAAACAAATCCATTGATAACAAGTTTTGAGATCAAATATAAAAAAGAAACAAGAAATACACTTGAACTTTATATGACAACAAATGATATTTTTTATTATTATTAATTACACTTAGCACCCCTGCACTTTCACCACAATCACACTTTGAACCTTCCACTTTCAATTGTGATGATTTACCCCTTACACGTAAAGTCAAGTTGCAATGTTATACGTATGTCTAACATGACAATGAGCTAGACGTTCTATTTTTTTGGGGAAAATTCGTAAAATCAACCATCTTCCCACCTCATTAGCACCAATGCACTTTCGCCATAAATCTAATTTTGGTCTATCCACTTTAAATTGTGTTCTCAAAAAAATGTCATGTACGGCTCTTCTGCCAATTTTAGTCATGCCAAACTCATTAACGCCGTATGTACAGAAGGGTGACATTACAACTTGACCTAAAGTGTAAGGGGTTGATTGAAGGGGCCAAAGTGCAATTTTGGTGAAAGTGCAAGTGCTATGCTAAGTGTAATTAACCCATCTTACTTTTAGTAAAATTATAAGACAACAAATGATCTTCATGTGACCCAGTCAAAATTAACAATATAAATTAAGAGGCTGCTTTATAAACTTCAACAAACTACAAAACAGAAAGAGCAATTTTGAAATGAAGCCTATTCTTACCTGAAAATAAAAGAATGAAGAGATGACCGCACTCAGCCACAGAAATAATGACACATATAACAAATATGTTGAGGACAAAATAAGCCGAACTCCATCTAATATAGCCCAAAGATGAGGCTTCACCACAGGAGTGGAGAACTTAGGGGAAGATCCTCTAGGTGTATGTGCAGTTTGTCCATCCTCATTACGTTGATCAAGTTCAGCTTTCCTAAGAGCCAAAAGAACTAAGTCAAGAAAAAAAGGAAATTTGGCTTTTAAAGTCACTCCAAATAGCTTTCAACTATAAAGGATCATTACTTACCCAAAAAACTATAAAGGATCAATCAAGTACATTATTAAAAATATAGACACATTTAGCAGTTCAACCAAAGGGAACCAATATATTCTCAGCATAAAATATTTCTGACAAACATCTCTTTTCTGCATACCAGCGCAATATATGGAGATTGTAAACGCTAATGTAAAAGAAAATAATTGAAAAGCACGTATATTAGATTAGACAGTACATGTGTTAGCTTTTGAAAGCCTTCAAAACCAAACAAAACATATTGTATATCTAAATGGTCACATACAAATTTGTACTTGGTGAATTTATCTTCTCTTTTTTTCTTTTTCTTTTTCTCCCCAAAATGCATGCTTGAATAAGTGCTTTTGAATACTACTGCCTTAACTACCATCCCAACCTCAAAAAAGAGAAGAAAAAATTTTATATACTGCACACGTATAAGATTATAGCAAACCATTAAGTAGCTGATCTTAGAGCTTCTTCAGGCATTATATATGCAAAAATCTTGACTGTCACAAAATTGTTATATAACATACCTCTTGTCTGAAATTACCATGTTTTTTTAATATAATCATTCATTTATATTTTAAAGTCTGTTAATCAAAAGATAAATCAAACAACAGTTGTTACAGTTGTATTTACAATCTATAATAGTAATCTTGTAATCCCTAAACATGCATGCGCACACAGAACCAAGAAAAATGTAATTAGCAAAAGAAAACTTCAATATTTTAAATCCCATATCCCAATTTACCTAAAAAAATAAATAAATAGCTAACTATATTCCATCCTAATTACAGATTCCAATTTTGTATTTCCAATAACGAAACAGACCAAAGTATTAACATGAATCTCAAAAGTCACCATCAGAAGAAGAAAAAAAACAAGAGAAATGACAGATAACTGACCTCATGGGAGACAATTCCTCAGAGAGATGGGATATATCCTTGTTGATCCTTTTTGATGACTGTGAAGCAAGTTCCATCAACAGAGCAGCAACTAGGAGTAAATCTGAAGAAATGAGTAAAAAAAAGAAAAACAAATTTTTTTTTTTTTTTTTTGGGGGGGGGGGGACTCTTATCATCTTGAACACAACCTACTTCTCCTATTATCATCTTCCCTCCGATTGAGTAGAGGATGGCATAGAGCAGATCAGGGATTCGAGTTAAAATTTCTTATCTCAAATCCATTTCAAAAAATCTCAATCCAATTCGATTCCATAGAGTAAATATTTATCCAAAGTTCTAAAAATATCAAATTGTGCAGACCACAAGACGCATGGCCAATTTGAATACCATCAATAGAAATAATTAAATTATAAACTATATTTATTATTATTATTATTATTATTTGAACAAGTACAAATTGTAATTTACAATCCATGTTTTGTCTCAACAATATCAAACACAACAAAATAGACTCAATAAATGGAAAACAAATGGACCATCCACCAAAACTCACAGGTCAACCTGGAGCTGAAGCGGCAAAATCACACAGCTTCTTCAATCTCTTATCCTCAAAACTGTACCGCATCGCCTTACAATTACAACGAATGACGACTCCCATCTGTTGTTTCTCCCCGTACAAAAGAAAGTATAACAAAGATGTAGAAATTCAAGTGCTTTGGAATTATTCTGTTCGGAATCATCTCTGGAAATTCATCAGCAACCGAACCAAGGTCGATTCGATACTTCACAAACCACTTGGAACGGTCTCTCTCCGATTCATAGACGTTGAACTGCGTGCTTGGAGGATGATACATCTCGATAAGATGCAAATGGTCCTGACTCCCCGAAATAGTTAAAGCACCTCCGATCCCAGCCTGATGGAAGTGCAGGCATCGACATTGTTTGCAGACACTCTTTAAGGTGGCAAACTATTTATTTTTTATTTATAAATATATAAATGAGTATTGTACTCAGTGACTTAAAAAATAAATAAATCAGATCAACCAAATAGAATTTGTAACTTAAAAAATAAATGAATCAGATTATCAAAGTCGAACTTGTGGTGTATGTACGAGTCTAAAAAGCACACTGTGAGGCAAATAAATTGCAACTCAAAATATAACTATAAATTCTAAGAAAACTAGAGTTGCACAGTCCAACAAAAACTGTGTTTGTAACTCTCAATCCATTTGGAAATTGGATATGAAAAAGAGAGGAACGGATAGAATTCAAAGGAACTAATTGGAATTTATAGAAAAAGGAAGAAAGATAGAAATTAGAGCTTAGAGATAATCGAGGTGTTCACAAAAATGGGTAGAACCAGTAAATCGATCCAATTTATAGTCTAAATTTTCAGTTTGGTATTGTTTTTATATTAGTTTGGTTTGGTCTGATTTTTATATTAATTTGGTTTTGCTTTCGAAAATGGTAGAACCATTCAAATTAGTCTGATTTCCGGTTCTAAGATTTTTTTTTTGTTATGGTTCTGAACTGAACTATAATATATCTATGTAAAAATAAAAATATAGAAGGTATTCTTAAGATTTGGACACCAACCTTGATTTTCAAATTAACAGTCTCTATGGTTATAATTTTTTGAATTTTTTACAAAATATTCTTGAAACATGCAACTGTGTAGATTAAAATTGTTTAAATTCCCTTCAAAAATATAAGTGGCTTCAAATAACTGACATAATCACCACATTAAATACCAAAGGTTGTATCATTTATGTATATGTATATATATATATTATCATATCACATCAACAAACACAATCAATTTTCAATACCTGAAACTACAAAAGGAGAATTCAAGAACTGAATTAATTCACTGATTTAAAGCAATTCAAGAACTGAATTAATTCTCTGATTTAAAGCAAAAAACCACATTCATATACAAGAGACAGACTCAATGTATTGGAAGGAATGAAACCAGAAATACATAAAAGAATCCTCAATCATGCCATTACCATCGCAATGCTCTGCACCAACATCACATATCTTCTCGAAACTCTTATCACCAAGATTGTACCGTAAAATCTTACCCGGTATGTGCAGCACCATAAACGAGTCATCATCTTTTTTCTCTCGTACAAGCGAAAGTATAGCGAACGAGTAATACATTGGGTTCCACGAGAGCCTCTGCATCATCTGGGGAAACGCAGCTCCAACTGAACCAAGATCGACATGGTACTTCACAAAACAGCCAGAGTAATCTCTTTCTATCTCATAAACATCGAATTGAATCCTTGGATTGTATATCTCAACAAACTGCAAATGATCGTTCGACTCCCCGTAATACCTAAATGGCCTCCCTTTCCAATCCCCATGAGGAATCGGAGGCATTGGAATAGTTCTAACACGCTCATCCTCCATGTTGAAATACAATGAGTCCCCAAATGTGTTGAACCAGTTAATCGCACCGTTCCAACAGACCCCGCTATGAAATTGGGAATTTCGATTAGCGGTGAAAGGTTCGGCACAAGCCCTCCAAGAACCGGTCTCAGATGAGTAAATCTCAATTTGATAATAAAGCTTGTTCTGATCAGAGTCAACCGACAAAACTAAATCATCACAATCAACACGCCAAACGCAGACAACTCTGTAGTGAGGTGATCTTGACGGGTCAAACACTAAATTGAAACCCTTATGGCCATCACGGGGTTGAGGAAGAGACTTGAATTGCTTGGTGGTGGGATTGAGGATATGATAGCGCAATCGATAGTCGCCTTCAAGGTTGGAATAGCTAGAACAACATAAAAATCCATGGCATGAGCTAAAAATTTCTTTACCTGATAGACTTGGAATCGTCGTGAGAGGTGCTAAGTAAGCATCATCACCGTCGTCGCTTGGATTTTCATTGTTTTGAAGAGGGATGAAATTGAGTTCTGGGTTACGACGTCTCTTGGACGAGTACAAGAATAGGCCGGAGACAAAGCTGGAGTTGGGATTCCGGCAACGTGCGAAATGGGGATTGACGATGAGAGAGAGCCAGTGTTTGGATACGGACTTGAATCGCAGGAGTGATTTTACTGGTAACTTTATGAGAATTTGGGTTAAGATGTCATCGTTGGCGGCAACTTTATCTATAGGGGATGAGTGCACAGACATGAGGGACTTGGGAGAGTATGTTTCAATCTTGCTTCAACTCTCAGTATGTGGCTTGAATTATTTTTTATAATCTTGCTTCAACTCTCACTATGTGGCTTGAATTATTTTTTATCTATCAGATTAAGCTATTGTATATAGAACTTGGTTTTGCGAGTGTGTTTTGATGAGTGCTCTCTGTTTCAAACATTGCGCGTACATTGTTGAATATTTGAGACATCGGTTGCTTGTTGAAATTGGAAAAACAACAATGATTCATCCCACTAATTTGAAAGTATCAATGGATCACTAAGAGCATCTCCAACTCTGAACCAAAGTTTTCATTAAATCTGAGTAAAAAAATGACTTTTTCCTCAATCTGATACCGAGTGCTTCAACGGTTGATTTTCATCAAATTTTCATCAAATCTGTGCGGGGATAACCGGTTGGTCGACTAGTTAAGCTAAAAAAAAAATTTATTTATTTATTTTTTTTTTTGAACTTTTTGAACCTTTTAGTGGTCGACCGGTAAGGCAAAAAAAAAATTTTTTTTTTTCAACTATTTGACCTTTTTTTTGGAACTGTTTGAACCTTTTGGTGGTCAACCAGTTAATCAATCGGCTGGTCGACCCGTTGGTCTCCTCCAACGGTCATGCACAGTGTTTTGATGAAATGCGGAACCTGTCTTCATTTTGGTGAAACGTTTGGTGAAATCTCGATTTGATATCAATTTGGTGAAACTATTAGAGCATGAAAAAGTACTTTTTTCACCAAATTTTAAATTTGATGCCAGATTTGGTTCAGGGTTGGAGATGGTCTAATGAAGTGAAAATTAAAAAAAAAAAAAAAAAAAAAAACACAAGAGCAAAACATCTCATCATGTGGGACCCACACCACTTTAGAGCTATTAGTGTTCCTCTTTTTAGTGGTCTGACTTATTTTTGTTGGAAAAATGCTTTGGAGCACTAATGATGTGGCAGTGGGCCCTGCCCACTTTCTATGCCTTGTTTTTTTGTTTTTTTTTTTTTTTTGTTTTTTTTTGTCATTCCCAATGCATTAGTATTATTAGGTCATGTTTGATTCACAAAACTAATACTGAAGTATTAATAATCTTATTAAATTAGTGTGGTATTCGCTATCCAATTTGACTAATATCCATTGGATTAATAATCTCACCCCTACCCCATTACTAATAATCCT
Source organism: Camellia sinensis (assembly GCF_004153795.1). Lineage (NCBI taxonomy): Eukaryota > Viridiplantae > Streptophyta > Magnoliopsida > Ericales > Theaceae > Camellia > Camellia sinensis. Next base: position 2,330,708 of record NW_021024849.1, read on the forward strand.
ACAAATTTATTAGATTAATTATCCATTAGATTAATAATCCTAAACCAAAATGTTAAAACAAGCATAGGATAATTGGACCCACAGATTAATAATCTTAATCTCATACTCTAATCTACCCAATCAAACATACTCTTAATAATGTATTTTTTAGTAGTCTAAATCATTGCTGATTGAAATTGGCCTCTAACAAGGCCAGTGGTGTTTGTTCCACACAAGTCAATTCAATTCTACATCAGGGTACACTTTTCCCAACCTTCCTCAGGAAATTTCCACTGGCGAGCACGAAAAGGAGGGTATAACGGAAAATATGAGGGAACATTAAAGCAGAATTCTTTATGGCTAAAGTTTCGGCAAATGAATTGGCATCGGTAATATGGAGGGGTCAACCAGCTAAAAAAATGGTGAAAAATTAATTTTTAATTTATTTTGAATTATATCACCTCTTAAATAAAAAATTTTAAAAAATCAAAAAAATTAGCTTTTAACTATCTTTCAAATCACCTCTAAGTGATATTGTTGTAAAAAAATTTTAAAGAGTAATGTTAGATACCTAAAAATTCTACCAAAATTTATACCAAATGTCTCACATAGATGTGGGATCCACACCATGTGGGTTCCATACCCATGTAAGACATTTGATAGAAATTTTGAATTTTTTTTTTTAGATCTCTAGCATTTTTTATTTTTAAATCAATAATCCCAAAAAAAAAAAAAAAAAAAAAAAAAAAAAAAAAAAGAGTATAATTTCAATTAAACGAATCCTATTGATAAGGGTGTAAAAATGGCCCGTGGGCGGTCCGAAGCCCGCGTGAGGCTCGAGGTGCACTCGACCTGTTTTGGGCCGATTAGGCCCGGGCCCAAGCCCAATCCAGTACCTTGAGTCTGGGCCTGGGCATTTCATTTGAAGCCTGGCCCGGCCCAGCCCACCCTACCCGACCCTTTCTCTACCAATGGTCAAATTTAAAAAAATAAAAAAATAAACAAATTGCAACGGTTAAATAATTAAAAAAATACAAATAAATAAAAAATATGAACAAATAAAATAAATAAAAGATTGATCTTGCAAAAATAAAAATGAAAAAACAAAAACAAAAACAAAATAACATAACAGTAAAAGTCATTTCCTTTTAAAATATATATAATAATTCTAGACCCTCTCTCCTCCCCGCCCAACCTACCCCTGCATCATCACATCATCACATGACCCCCTTTTCACTTTGCTTGCAAATTTGAAATCACGATTGAATGAAAAAAAATAAATAAAATTCAAACGGTTTGCTACTTGCAGCCTGCCCCATCCCACCCCCTACTAGCCTACTTTGTTGCATCTCAATCACTCAACTCACTCTTCATTCATTGAATGAAAAAGAAAAAAAATTAAAAATTCAAACGGTCATAAATTAGTAGAGATGGTCATAAAAAAATTCAAATGGTAATGTATATATATTTATAAATTTACATTACTCTTTCAAACTACTATAAATATCCTTCATTTTTCCAAAATAAATCTTACAAATAATATTCTCTCTCTCTCTCTCTCAATCTCTCTCAACTCTCAATTAATTTTGAAGTGTCATCCCTAAGTGACAATTGCAATTATGCAACAAGAAACTTTTATCAGAAGAAGCTAATTTCTATATCGCATTCGCCAGTTGATAACATTAATTAGTTTAATTAAATTTATTAGTTACTCATTTTTTTCATTAATTATTTGTGCACATATTAATTATTATTTTTTACTCATTGTATTCACACATTATTTAAATTAACTGTTAATTCTTATATATTATTTTACTTACATTACTATAGATCATAATATTCCTAATATTTATGTCGATCTTGATACATATACTACACAATATGAATTTATTGATTCTCCTTCTGATATCCCTCTTCCAACAGATGGATCAACATATATGAGCAGAACTAGTATTGTTTAGGAACATTTTGAAAAAATATTTATAAATAATCCTAATGGTACAATTACATTTAAAGCAAAATGTAAATATTGTGCACATTTACTTAATGCTGCATCTATAGGGAGTACTAGTCATCTAAAAATGCATGCTAACAAACATTTACAAAGTTAACAACATGATATTCTAAGTCAAATGCAATTAGCGGTTTCATTAATAGGTAATTTGCAAACATTTTCATATGATCCTTTACGTGCACAAAATTCTGTAGTTGATTATATTATTAAAAAAAAACAACCTCTTACTAGTTGTGAATGTCCCGATTTTACCGAAATGATTTACGAAAGTTTTGCACCGCAATATCAAAGTTTTTTAAGAAATACTACTAGAAACAAGATTTTAAAGAAATATGAAGATGTTAAAAGTAAATTATTTGACATCTTTAAAAATTTCAATGGAAGAGTTTGTTTAACATATGATCTGTAGTCAAATAGTGGTTTTGAATATCAATGTATCACTACACATTTTATTGATAATGATTGGAAATTAAATAAAAGAATTATTTCATTTAAATTAGTTGAACTTCCATACACTGAACATTCGCTTGGTGTAGAAATAAGAAATATATTATATGAGTGGGTTTTGCAAAATAAAATATTTATAATTAGTTTAGATAATGCAGCATATTATAATCAAATTGTAACCCATTTAAAATCAACTTTACAATTACTTGTTGATGGTGATTTATTTTATGTTCGTTGTTGTGCCTATATTTTAAATTTGATTGTTAAAGAAGCTATGCATGTATACGAGACTTCCATACTTGTAATAAAAAATGCAGTTGTTACTATTATGTCTTTTGCTAATCGAATTTCGGAATATAGAAAAATTTGTCAACGACAAAACATGCCATCTAAAAATTAATTTTAGGTGTTGATAGTAGGTGGAATTAAACATGCCATCTAAGAAGAGCAATAGATTTATTTTTTGCAACAACATCAATAGGAAGTGTACTGACTCCCACAGAACTTAATTGGCGCCAAGTAGCCTTGTATAAAGATTTTTAAAAGTTTTTGATACTTCAACAAAATTATTTTCTTATATATATATATATATATATATATTCCTACTTCACCATTTGTTTTACATATGCTATCAAAAATAATTAAAGTTTTCGTAAAATATATGGGTAATGAATATTATGTAGCCATTTATTTGATAAATATTTTGATCATTTGCCTCATCTTTTAGGTTTAGCCATAATAATTGATCCTAGGTGTAAAGAAGTTGGTTAACAAGAATTTTTAGAACATATTTTTGTTGATCAAACACAGTTTGCCCCTATTATGCAAACATACAACAGATTATTTGAAGAATACAGGGCAACTACATCTGTAAATACACCTACACACACTACACTAGTAGTCTCATCTCAAGGCGGGAGATTAAGTGTTTTTTCAGCAATAAAAAGTAGAAGAATATCTCAACATATAAGTGTAAGCAGTTTTGAACAACAACGTTATTTGAAAAGCCCGTCAGTGGATGATTCTGATGATTTTGATATTTGGGAATGGTGGAAACAAAATGAAACTATGTGGCTTGTGCTTTCACAGATGACTTTTGATATACTAGCCGTTCCTATTTCTACAGTTCTATCGAAAATAGCTTTTAGTGCAGGTAGACGGGTGCTGAGCGATTACCGGAGTAAGCTTTCACCCCAAATGATTGAGACATTGATGATATCTAGAGATCATATGCATGTGCTTACAAGAAGACAAAATTATAGTGAAAATGAGCGAATTCAAAATGATTTGGATGATATATCCTCAGGCAACCCGACTAAAATGTCTGTCTCCTCTGATGATTGATCAACAAATTATTTTTTACTATTTTATTTAATTTCGTGTTTTTTTTTTTTTTTGGTATTAGATTATTGAGGTGGAGTATAATGCAAATGATTGGTAGGCTAATAGGTGCCAACCTAATTGGGATATACTTGACTTATTTACACCTATTTTATTTAATAATTTAAATTTTTAATCTATTTTATTTCATTTTGAAATAAAAATTATTCGTTCAATAAATATTATATAATTAATTTAATATTGTAATATTGAAAGTTTCATTTTCATATATAAAAATTACATAATTGCATACTTTTTTAGTTATAAGTTCATAATTAAAAAAAATAAGTCATACATAATTAAATTTAAATACCACCATGAAATATAATCAAACAAAACATCTCATTAATCTTAGCTAAAATACTCTAGTACAATTTTTCTTTTATTTTTTTTTATTTCTAATAAATAATCTACATAGATAATGTATTTATCGTTTATTTTTCAAAAAAAAAAAAAAAAAAAACCTGACTAGGCTCGGCTCCCAGGCCAAGGCCCGAACCTAGGCCCGCGGCCAAGGCCCGAGCCCAGGCCCTATTATGAGTGGGCTTGGACTTGGGTCTCGGCCCCACATTTTAGCCCATGGTTCGGCCCGGCCCGGCCCGCTAAAAAATCGCGAGCCCACAAAGCTCGAATGGGTCAGGCTGGGCCGGGCCAGGCCATTATTACACCCTTAATGTCAACTTTTTAGTTTATTAAGTCATTTTATTTATTTAATTTCCCTTGATGTTCCAAAAATTTGGGGTGTTACAGAATATGATGATTTAACATTTATTTTGATTTTCAAATTTTTAAAACATCAACTTTCAAATTGGAAAAAAAAAACTTGTGCTTTTTTTTTGAAAAAATTGAAAAAACTAAATTAATTTTTGTTCAAAACTGAAAATTTTGTGTCTATAAAAGATTATGATGATGGAACATTTATGTGTAAAATTGAAAAAAAAATTAAAAATGAAAAAACTATTAATGTTCTCAGTTTTAAAACTGGCAAAAACTGATAATCTTCTCGGTTTTATTAGATAGTTGAATCAAACCAATAAGTAGGAGGAAAAAAATGTTTTATCTCATACTCTATTTTTTTTTTTATCAATTAGTGAAACAATTATCTTGAACATTACTATACAAAATTAATAATGTTCCTAATTTTAAAAATTGGAGAAAAAAAAAAAACTAATAACATTCTCAGTTTTACTAAATAGGACTTATTGGTTCAAAAAAATCTTAGATAGGACCTAAGTTACCATAACATTTGTAAATAGGACTTTTAGATAATTAACTCAAAATAAAATGCATAATCTACAATTATTATAAAAGTGTGAATAACTGACTTATCATGTTTTTTTATTTTTTTAAAATCTTAATTTTACCCTTTCAAATCTATTATATTTTCTAAAAGTTATGAAGAGTTTTATATAAACTATCTATCTTTTTATTTTTAAAATTGAACACTCAAAAATAATATATCTGCTTTCAAGAGTCCTATATAAATATAAACAAACGGTCTCTCTTCTTATAATAATAATAAAAAAAACATCTCCTTATTTTTTATATTGATGATAATTGAAGAATAAAAAATAATTACTCCTTTTTTTTTCTTATATCTGTTTATATACTGATATACATAATATTTACAATTGTCCGTTATAGATCAAATCATTGTGAATAATTTTGATTGAATCTAAAGTTATATGCATTCGTTTGAATCTAAACAGAGAAAAGCGAAAGCATTTTTAAACCAGAGATTTGCACTGCATCTTAAAATTTCGCAGGTTATTTTCATATATTTTCTTTTGTTTAAATTATATTTTATGAATTGTAATATTTTACATGATATTTTAATAACCCAATGTATGATATCAAAATTTTAAATAAGACCCCTTTCGTTAGTGTGATTTTTTTAAATATATTTTTTAATTTTTGATTTTTCATATTTTCTCAGTTTTGATAATTAAAAATATTATAAATTCTTCACATTTTATATTTAAATTATATTTTTACACGAAAATCTAATATCTAGTAATCTAAATAGAATTAAAAAGTAAAATATTGGTAAAAAAAATTATAAATTCAAACCCGTACTAATTTATTATTATCATTATTATTATTACCACTACTGCTGCTACTACTACTACTACTACTATTATTATCATTATTATTATTATTATTATTATTAAATCACTACAACAAAAACAT
>NW_021024849.1:2336767-2386928 GCF_004153795.1 Camellia sinensis
TATTTATCGAACCGAATTAATTAAGACCAAGTCGAGTGTGTGACACTCTGTCCTTAAGACAGATTCGCCCCGCTACGGTACTTACAGTTAAGTGGCGTCTATCTCCTAGGATACAATGATCTTCACAAATTGTAGTAGTACTCTAAATAATTTGTTCGGCGAACCAAACCTGTGTTCTAACTTTTTGAAATATATATTAAAATTAATATGAAGAATAATGCACTAAAAGAACAAAATTGGACAACAAAGATGGAATCTTCTAACTTATTTTTTCCCCAACCCAGACTGCTGGAATCATAGCAGTATATATAGGCAAAAAACCTTAGCTCCGAACAAGTTTCACAATGAAGTGAAAAGGTGCTTCAAAATTTCAACCAATTTGAAGAAGGTTCCAAAAGTGTAGCAGTTAAAGAACTGTTGGACCTTTATTATTTAAACCATTTGAATATATATATATATATATATATTAAACTATTTGAATAGTTTAACAAATAAAGAAAGAGGTACAAATTTTAAGAAACCACTAAGGAACCTAGAATTTGAATTTAGAATTAAATTAAATTCCCATAATTACAAATTTCAGGAAACCACTCAGGTAGGGGTGAGCAGCGGATATACCGATCCGCCAAAACCGACCGAACCGAACCGATCCGCCGCATTTTGGACGCATCCGTCAATCTGGCAGACGGATGGCGAATTTGAGATTCCTTTAGCCGCAACTGAATCATCAAACCGCGAGCACCTCTAATAATTTATAGAACACTATGTTTTCAGTTTGTTTAAATATTCTGTTTGTGTTTTCAATTAAAAAAGAGTTTAAATATTCTATTGAAAAAAAAGTTTTCAACTTAAATATCTTTTTTGAATTGAAAAAAATAAACGTATTATTTATCTATATTTTTTGGTTTTTAAATCTATCTCTAAAAATAATAAATAGAAAATATGATATGTATTGGTTGGTTTTTGTTTTCAAAAACAGATATAGATGTAACAATAAAGAGACATATAATCTCTACTACTGCTCTGTTCATCGTTTTGGTGGTTTGAATTGTTTTTATATTTTAAGAATCACATATTGTAATACTTTATGTGGATAAGGCATGCTGTGATTGTAGTATGTGGATGAGGTATAGAGTGATTGTGATATTCTAAAGTTTCAAACTTTCTTGCTTTGGATGAGGTATGCAGTGATTGTAATATTTTTTTTAAGTCATTGACAATAATACTTTCTTCTTCTTTTTTTGAGGAACTGCACAAGTTGAATTATTTTGAAAATTTATAAAATTTTAAACCGCCAAACCGATTCCCCTCCATCCGCAAAACCGCCAATTCGCTCAATCCACATCTGCCGGATTGGCGGACGGATGTGGATTGATTTTCTCCAATCCACCAATCTGGCGGACGAATGGCGGATTGGAGGTTCCGTGGCCGCAATCGACCCGCGCCCACCCCTACACTCAGGAACCAAAAATTTGAATTTAGAATTAAATTAAATTCTCACAATAATTTTTATTGAAAAAATTCAAATAAATTTTATCTAAAAAATTAATGTTAGATCCGAAAACGACGTTAACTTCCAATTCACTCATAAATGGTTTTGACGTGCCGTCTTTACTGTGTGACTTGCCACGCGGCAAGGAACACATCACCTCTTCAGACCCATCCCAAAAGACGTTTGGGGCCTACTCAAATTTGGGCTAAAAAATATGCCTATATTATACCATTTTTTTTTCCAACAATCCCCCACATGAATGGAATTTGACAGAGAGAAAATGCAACAATATGACCTAATAACAGAGAGTACAGAAATTGGTAATATTCTGCAAAGGATAGGTAACTTTTGGCTTTGAACCTTCCCTTGTGAGACACTATCGGATTTACTAGCTAACCAGTGAACATGATGTCTTGAACTGTTCAGCCGTTTGTGTAAACCAAGACAATAGAACTCAGACAGTATATCCCTAGATACAGTTTAGTTCTAACTATTGTGTTCATTTTGGCCCTGAACAACCTGGTCTTTCATGAGTGCTCTAGAGAATTGTAGCCCTTCACAAATCTCATAGAACCAACCCAGTTCACACTCGCATAGGTGATTCTTATGAAGAATATCCTACTATACTCCACTAGATTAACCTAGATATAAGAATCATTAAAATTTTACTTAACCTCAAACGCTGCAGTCATCACTATTTCATCATAGAAATGGGTAGGAGTTAGACTCCCCAGTGATCCTTCTGAGTCAATCACAACTCGGTTGTCCTTTTGAACCTAGATCTTGGGATCTCCAGTCAATTAGGTTGGGTTGCCGTTGTGGTAACTCTTATTTAATAGGCGTTAGTCTCATTCCCCTCGATGAATTCTCAACTAACTCTCTTGCTAACCCTTTGGTTAGTGGATTCGCTATGTTGTCTTTAGACTTAACATATTCTATGGAAATAATTCCATTAGAGAGTAGTGGTCTTACGGTGTTATGTCGACGACGAATGTGTCGTGACTTACCATTATACATATGACTCTGTGCTCTACCTATTGCTGATTGACTATCGCAATGTATGCATATAGCAGGCACCGGTTTTGGCCAAATTGAAATATCTTCAAGGAAGTGGCGAAACCATTCTGCCTCTTCCCCTGTTTTGTCTAAAGCTATGAATTCTGATTCCATAGTAGATCTAGCGATGCAAGTCTGTTTGAAAGATTTCCAAGATACAGCCGTCCCATCAAGAGTAAAGACATACCCACTGGTGGACTTTGAGTCTCTAGTATTCGATATCCAATTTGCATCACAGTATCCTTCAAGTACTGCTGGATATCTAGTATAATTCAGCCCAATGTTACGAGTAAATCGAAGATGTCTTAGAACCCTTATAATTGTTTTCCAGTGTTTTACTCCTGGATTACTCGTATATCTACTTAATTTACTTTCTGCATAAGCTATATCTGGGCGAGTGCAGTTCATCAAATACATTAAGCTTCTAATAATTTGGGCATACTCTAATTGAGAAATACTTTCCTGTACATTCTTAGAAAGATACAAATTAACATCTACAGGAGTTCCAGCAAGATGATCATCATCTTTGCTTAATTTGTCAAGTATTTTCTCAATAGGTGTCAATTCATGTTATGATATGGTGACTCTATTAATATTTATTTATCATGTTATTGATGTTGTTTACATGAACGCATTAATTTTAGTCTTTTTAATTAATTTGGAATCATGTTGTCATGGATTTTTATGAAATCTTGGGTGATATGTGTTATTTTCTGATTAGTTTAAATCCAGTGTTGGGTTTGGATTTTAAATAAAGTTTATTTAAAACGTTGTGAACTTTTAAATAATTTTTTATTTTTACGTTTATTGGTTGTATGTCAGAAATAATGGCTTCTGAAACTAGAAATACTAGTTCTAGTACTGCTGTTATTGTTCCTGCTCCGACTCCTGTTCATGCATCAGTTCTGGTAACCATGGCGAGAAATCGGAAAAGTTCCAGAAAATTAAGGCCCATACTCAAGCTTGTTGGGATACTATTCCCAAAACAATTCCTAGTTAACCAATTATTCAAAATCTTTTTTTATAAATTCAAACATAATTATGCCTCGCAGGGTGGTGTTGCTAGATCGACCTTCCCAGTGCCGAGTGCAGGCTCCGGGAGAGGTGGTCAGGGGGATTTCACCTGTTACAAGTGTGGCCAGCTGGGTCACAAGGTTTCTGTTTGCCCGCTGAAGGGTGGAGGTCAGAAAGCTGCTTCTTCTTCAGCTAGACCGCAAAGTCAGAGTTTGGGCAGGTAAAGTGTGGATACAGCTTATATGCTTATCTGTAAATGTGGGATATTGTCGTTATACATATCTGTTGAGAATGTGGATATTCTATATGCTTATCTGTGAATGTGGGATATTGTTGTTATACATATCTGTTGAGAATGTGGATATAGCTTATATGCTTATCTGTGATCTGTGGATATTGTTGATATACATATCTGTTGAGAATGTGGATATTCTATATGCTTATCTGTGAATGTGGGATATTGTTGTTATACGTATCTGTTGAGAATGTGGATATAGCTTATATGCTTATCTGTGAATGTGGGATATTGTTGTTATACGTATCTGTTGAGAATGTGGATATAGCTTATATGCTTATCTGTGAATGTGGGATATTGTTGTTATACGTATCTGTTGAGAATGTGGATATAGCTTATATGCTTATCTGAATGTGGGATATAGTTTTTATACTTATCTGTGGAAATGATGATAGAGCTAGCATGCTTATCTGTTGAAAAAGGGAAAATGAAAGGTAACTTAGACTCATAAGTTGTATGACATAAATGTGTAATTTATGTGAATGTATCTGTGTTAGCCATCTATCAATTGCTAATCTTTTAGTCATTGTTCATGGTTGGTTTAGTGTATTTCTACTGGGCTGTGGCTCACCCTATATGGGAATATCATTTTCAGGTGCAGGTAGCATGCCACCTCGAAGGACATAGCTGGGAGGCTAGAGGCGGACATACTTTTGTTGCTTAACTTTTGATGTATTACATGTAACTTCAAGCCAAGGGCTTAATGTGTAAACAAGTTAGTACTCTTTTGTTGTAACCAAGTGTTAACTTGGAAAGCTGTAAGCCTGTAGGGCATTTTGTTTGATGTTAACATGTAATACTTATGTAATGGAACTCTAATGAATAAAAGAATGTGGTTAGTTTATATGTAAATGCATGTCTTATCTGGTGGGTTTAATGTTGTTATTTTGAGGGCGTTACATCCCACCTCTAGTTTGAATTGATTTAAAATCACAAATGTCACTATGAATTAATTCAAGTGGTTCCGTACTTCTTTCAATTGAATGAAAATGAGTTTTATATAATTTTGCCTCAACACAAATTTCACATTTATGATTTGAATCAATATCAAATTTAGATAAACATTCCATATTAATTAATCTACGCAAAGATCCATAATTAACATGTCCTAGTCTACTATGCCATAAATTTGAAGACTCAAGTAAGTAAAAAGAAGATGTATTATTATTAATAACTGAGGGTACACGGTCATTAAATTTAACTTGAAAAGGCCATCAGACATGTAACCTTTTCCTACATACATCCCATTTTTGGTAAGTACAAACTTGTCACTTTCAAAAATAAGCCTAAACCCATTCTTACTCAACAAAGATCCGGAAACTAAATTCTTGCGAATGTCCGGTACATGCAGCACATTGTTGAGAGTGAGTTCCTTTCCAGATGTCATCTTAAGTACAATCTTTCCTTGTCCTTCAACTTTGAAAGTTGAGGAGTTGCCCATAAAGAGTTGTTCACCATTGTCCACTGTAGAATAAGATGTGAACATCTTTTTGTCGGCACAAATATGGCGAGTAGCACCAGTGTCCACCCACCATTCTTTAGGATTTTCGACAATATTTGCCTCGGAAACAACTGCAGAAAGATTGATGTCATCGACACCATTGGAAATATTGTCCACTTCGATCATATGGGCTTGAGCAGGCTTCTTGCTTGTTCTTCTTTTGCTTTTGCCTTTGCTACGGCAATCATTAGCCCGATGTCCCTATTTGTCACAAATGTAACATTTCCCATTAAACTTGTTCTTTTTATTTTCCTCCCCTTTAGAATCTTGTGATGAACTTTCTCTAGAAGACTTTCGTTTCTTGGTTTTTGAAGCATGTTCCACCACATTTGCCTTAGACTCCATAGGATGCTTACCAGCCCGTTTTTCAGAATTGCAGTTGTCCTCCTCAATCCTCAAACGCACAATTAATTCTTCCATAGAAATTTTTTTGCGCTTGTGTTTGAGGTAGTTCTTGAATTCCTTTCAGCCTTTTGGTAATTTTTCAATTAAGGCTGCAACTTGGAAGATTCACTGAGAGACATGCCTTCTGCGTGAATATCATGCAGAATGAGTTGGAAATCTTGAGCTTGGCTGATCACAGTTTTTGAATCAACCATTACAAAATCCAGGAACCTGCCAACCACAAATTTTTTTGAGCCGGCATCTTCCGTTTTGTACTTTTTCTCCAACGATTTCCAAAGTTCCTTTGCTGTCTTGATTGGACTGTAGACATTGTATAATGTGTTGTCAAGTCCATTTAAGATGTAATTCCGGCAAAGGAAATCGGCAAGTTTCCAGGCATCAATCGCAGTAACCACTTGTCGTTTGGTTTCATCTTCTTTCAGGATAGGAGCATCTTCACGGAGGAAACGAGCCAGGTTCAGAGCTGTAAGATAAAACAACATTTTCTGTTGCCATCTTTTAAAGTCAGTTCCTGAGAACTTCTCTGGCTTCCCTCCATGATTTATTGGTACTGTCACCACAGGAGACGGGGTTGGTGCAATTGCAGCCACCACAGTAGCACTTGTTTGGGCATTAGTTTTAGTAGCCATCAATTAGAATTTACACTACATAGAAAATTAAACCAAATTCACAGAATTAAATTCTGTAAAAATAAAAGAAACAAGAATGTAACTTTTATTTTCAATTAATTTGGAAATAAAGCAAAATTTTATTCAACCAAATTAATTCCACACAGGAAATTAAATTCTGTAAAATAAAAGAAATAAGAAAATAACTTTTATTTTTCAATTAATTTGGAAATAAAATAAAATTTTATTCAACCAAATTAATTCCACACAAGAAATTAAATTCTGTAAAAATAAAAGAAATAAGAAAATAACTTTTATTTTTCAACTAATTTGGAAATAAAATAAAATTTTGTTTAACCAAATTAATTCCACACAGAAAAATTAAATTCTGTAAAATAAAAGAAATAAGAAAATAACTTTTATTTTTCAATTAATTTGGAAATAAAATAAAATTTTATTCAACCAAATTAATTCCACACCGAAAATTAATTTATGTAACACTTCAATAATTAAAATATTAAAATAGAATTTTAAGTAATGAAAACTCAGAAAATAATTTCTATAACCCAAAATTAATGTAATACCCCTGTTCCGTAATATGTTAATTGGTCCTTAACATGATGTGATTATGTGTTTTGATATGATTTTTGTGTGCCATTATGTGAATATATGCGGCTTTGGAATTCTACCTGTTCATCACTATTTGTTTTTCCAACCAAAATATTATTTTGTAAATCCACAGAAAATAGTTTTCTTAAAAGAAAAAAGAGAAAAGGAAACAAACGAAAAATTCTGTAAACAGAATAATTAAAATTCTGTCTTAAGATTGTTGGAACGATCTTCTGTGTAAATAAAATTAATTGAAACAAAGCCAAACAAAATAACATAAAACTTACAGAATTTATTATGTGGAACCAAATAAAAATTAAAAGACCAAGTCGAGTGTGTGACACTCTGTCCTTAAGACAAATTCGCCCTGCTACGGTGCTTACGGCTGAGTGGCGTCTATCTCCCAAGATACAATGATCTTCACAAATTTGTAGTAGCACTCCACACAAAATTGTACGGCGAACTAGAACCTTGTGTTCTAATATTCTCTTTAATTTTCCTAAAATGATATGAAGAATATACAAACAGAGATAAAATCTGGACAGCAAAAGGGTATTTTTAAGACTGTTTTTTTTTATATCCCCGGACTGCGGGAAAATGGATTAATATATATAGGCAACATCATGACTGTTTGGACAGCCCGAACAGGTATAAAAAGTAGTCAACAGGTGCCAAATTCAAATGAACAGATTTGTTTGAAAATTGGATCTGATCGTTGCTTGGAACAATTTTTCAAACTTTTTGAAAAATGTATCCGTTGCAGAACTATTATTCAAACTGTTGGAATATTCTTTATTAAACTATTTTGAATAGTTTAATCAAATAAAGCCAATAGTGGAATAGATTTATTAAAACCGGTTTGGAATATAAATATTAATCTATTTGACAAACTTTAGAAAACCACTTAGGAACCCAAAAATTTAAATTTAAATTTAAATTAAATTCCCACAATAATTTTTTATTGAAAAAATTCAAATGAATTTTTGTCTAAAAAAAAATTTAATGTTAAACCCGAAAACGACGTCAACTTCCCATTCACTCATAAATAGTTTTGACGTTCCGTCTTCACCGTGTGACTTGCCACGCGGCAAGGAACATTTCACCTCTTCGGACCCACCTCAAAATACGTTCGGGGCCCACTCAATTTTGGGCTGAAAAATGGCCCAAAATAAGCCTAATTAAAACCAATTTTTCCAACAATCACCACTTCGGTACCATGGTCTCTGCCTCTTGGCCTGAAAAGACACACAACCTTGTACTGAAGGAAACCACTGCTATTAATGTCTGCAAGTAATGCGTAGAAAACCCTGTTGGACTGCCTACAGGGATGAGGAAGGGCCACCTTTTCCCTTGTCAAAGCATTGCATACAAAATAAGTTGTGACAAAATTGATGGAATTGGTGTTTGCTACAGAGTAAGAGGCCATTGCAAGAGTCAATGAGCTTGACCTCATCTTCCTACCCCTCTGCTTCAAGAATTTCAGGGAAGGGACCGGGAGGCAACCAGATTCGGATTCTATGGGTACAAATTGAATTTCATCATACTCTGTATCCATATCATCTGAAAATGTTACCGTCTGGTAGAAAAACCCTGTGAAACTAGTACTGGCAATGGCTCTACAACTACAAGAGTGTTTGGCAGTAAAATCCACCCGTGTTAATAAGCCAGAGATGCTTTTGGATATAGAATTGAATTTGAAAACAGTTTTCAGTGGCAGATGTGAGAAGATCTCTAATATGATTTCGAATTTTGCTGGTAGTTTTGAGAATATCTCCGACGTGATATCTCCCTTTTCTTCTTCTTGTTCTTCTTTCATAGTAATGGACTCAATGTGTGCTGGAAAATCACCATTAGAGTCACTGACCTTGCAGTCACAATCCATGTTTTCTGCATGAAGTTGGATCAGAGATTGTAACAAAAACTAAAAGAACAAGAAGAATTTTTTATTTTTTGAAGAAAAAAAAAGGTGACGTAAGGCATTATAAAAATAAAAATAAAAAGAATCTGAAAAACTCAATTAACAAAAATGCAAGGAATACAAGCACCAAACATAGATGGATCACAAACAATGTAACGTCTACATCCACGCGAGTCTTGTGACTAATTTTGTATTTGATTTTAGTGTTAGTAGCATTGTTTTAATGGAGCTATAGTTCATGCCGGAACATGGAACACAATTATTGTTTTTTTAAAATAAAAGCAAGAATTATTATAGATCAACAAACTGATCGAACACAATATATATGAATGAACCAACTAAGCTATATTCTCAATTGAGAGGTTTGCTGGGCCGAACTTTGTCAAAAGTATCCTTACCCATTATGGGACTTTCTTTAGTTGTTTGTTTCTTCCCCGTTATGAGGGTCTCTTCTATTATTTAGTTGATTTTGGGCTTTAAATGGGCCTCAGCTAGTGAACGGTGAATTGATCCCAGAGATTAAACGAAATGCGCACAAGCTGGTCCGGACACCTGAATTATCAAAAATTTAGTTGATTTTGGGCTTGACGGCTTGTATTGTTGAACTTTTTTAAATGATTGGTTATTTAGCTTGACATAATTTGACCCCCAAAAAAGGGTAAATATATGGTTGCGTTTAGCTTAGTTTTGGAATCGTGATTCTTTTTTTGAACTTGTGATTTGTGTGTGGAATTGTAAGTTAAGTTTTGAAAAGAAAAAATTTGTTTAGTTATGAGTTTTGAAAGAAATTTTGAAAAAAGTTTTTAAATTTCGAATTTTGAAAAAAAAAATTGAATTTTGAAAAGTTATATATATATTTTGAATGAATAATTTTAAATAAAAAAAAAATTAGATACCATCAACAAATTCTGTAAAATCTTTTTTCATTCAATCATGTGTATTGTGTGTGTTCGAATTTTGTGTTGGTACAAGAACTGCAAGAACAAACACAGAAGGAAGATTGCATATTGCATACCCTCTGCGTCCACAGATGTGATTATTGGGATCTAAGAAAAATTAGACAATAACAAGACATATAATAATAATCAAAACCTATAACTAATTAGGGCAGAAATCACATAAATTAGGGTACAAAAAAACTGAACATAAAACCAAAACCAATTACGACACATAAATTATAGAAATTAGGAGACAGTTTCCTCCATTAAAATGTGCTAAAAACACAGAGAGAGTGAGCACTCACCAGTGGCTGAGGCTGGACGCCGAAGAAGCAAATAATAAGAGAAAAACGTCCTCTTCTCAGGAATTCTATAATTTTTTTTATTATTTTTTTTTGGTTTCCATATTTGATGGTACAATTTCTATTATAAAATAATAATATTTATTTTAATAACCTTAGCATTATTGTTCTATAAAAGTGTTACTTGAATGCTTATATATAATAAATTTGGTTAAATTATTTGTTTATTTTGATAATTTTAATTCTATTGTATTATAAATGTGTAATTATCATATAATAATTTTATATGATATATATTAAATTATAAAATAGTAAAATAAATACTCATTTTGATATTAAAAATAATACTTAAATTAGAAGAAATATTAATAACATAAAATTAAAAGTAATTCTAATTATTTAATTTTCTTTTATATTCATTTAGAAAAAATAAAAATAAAAATAAAAATATGTTATAATTGGATTATCATATAATGATTTTATATGACATATATGTATATATTAATATGTAAGATTGTAAAATAAATACTTTTAATTAAATTAAAATATCAATTATATAAAAAAAAATTCAATAATGACTAATCAAGAAAGAATCACATAACAATATCTAAACTCAAAAAAACATAATGAAAATATCCAAACAATAAATACATCTTAGTGTGTAATCGTTTGTAATATGATATCAAAACATAAAAGAATTTACTGTTCAACAATTGAAAAAGTAAATCAAACAATAAATCCAAATTTTAGAAGTTCCTTGAGAGTATTACTGTTGTGCAGGTTTTTCCTCTTATAAGTTGTTATTATATAAAATAATGTAGGAAATGAAATATAATTTTATATATAGAATCCCTATAAAATTTAAATGACAAATCCATAATATAAAATAATATATAATTGGTATTCTGCATGGGAAAATAAAAAAAATAAAAAAGGGGCAATTTAGCATTAAAAAAAATTGTAATACCTTTGAAAGAATTAAGAAGAAAAGTGTAAAACGCAAAATTGATATTAGGTTTGTGGATTATCTCAATTTACCATGGAAATATATATGGAAAAGAAATATTTTTCAAATAGAGTTTATGTAAAGTTAGTATAATTTACATTTATTTTAAATTTGTGTAGAACTCTATATGTAATTGAGAAAATACATGCTGACATGGTTCTCTTAGAAAAAAGTAAGTCCTTATAATGTGTTACATAAGTATTGGAAAAACAGCACTTTTAATAATATACTAATAGATGACCCGTGTGATGCACGGGAATTTATTTTTAAAATAAAAAATTAATTTTGAGTCTTGATAAATGTGTAAAAAAAATTAACAATTGAAAGTCAAATAAAACAGATTTATTGATGATTGATGAAAATTTTTGCCATTATATGTGATGTTATGTAAAGGCTCATAAAATAACCTCTTTCAAAGTTATAATAAAAAATAAAAATAAAAAGTATATTTTTAACCTGAAATCAAATCCTCAATTGTCTTAATCAACTTTATCAAAAATCACAAATTTCACTTATATCAATTTTTATTTTTATTTTTTTGAAAAAGATAAAAACAACAAAAAATTCTATAATATACAAATTATAACTTGGTTATAACATAGTGTATTATATTATGATATGTATTACAAAATAATAAAATTAATTTTAATTATTTATTTTAATAATGTTAGCCTAAAGTGTTATTTGAATACTTATGTATAATAAATTTAGTTAAATTATTTGTTTATTTTGATAATTTTAGCTCTATTGTGCTATAAAAGTGTAATTATTATATAATGATTTTATATTATATATATTTTAAATTATAAGATAGTAAAATGAACACTCATTTTGATATTAAAAATAACAATTAAATTAGAAAAAGAATTAGTAATATAAAACTAAAAGTGATTCTAATTATTTAATTTTATTTTTATTTTTATATTTATTTGAAAAATAAAAATATATAAAAATAAGACTACACAGAATTTATTTAAAAAATTAAATATAAATATATTGTGATTGGATGATGAAGAAAATACTTAAATTAATTTTATAGAGTATTGATTTTTTCTTAAATATTCTTTTTGAATTATTCATATATATTATATATATATATATATATAATTTAAATTATTTTTATTTTTTGACACGTAATTATTTTAGTAAAAGTTAAAAGTCCTTCTACTGTATAACTATTTAGTATATACATTCATATTTATTATTCAATAATATTTGTATTTATAAATATAAAAATGTTATAATTAAATATTAATTTAAAATTTTTAAATAGAAACCGCGCATAGCACAAGATTGAAAATTAGTTTTAATAAAAATTAAGGAGTTTATTTATAATTAACCTTAATTTTCAAACAAAGCAAAAAATATTCATGCCACTTATAACAATCTAATATTCAATTTTGGATATTGAAATTTTCATTCATTCACTTTGATTTTTATCGTGAGATGTGTTATCCAAATTTTTAAAGATATTTATAAATTAATAATAACTTTTATTCTTTGACGTGATATTTATTATATTATTAAAAAATAATAGTTTAAGCTTCTAAAATTTAATAATTCGATAATAAAAAAATAATAGTTTAAGCTTCTAAAATTTAATAATTCGATAATAAAAAAATAATAGTTTAAGCTTCTAAAATTTAATAATTCGATAATAAAAAAATAATAGTTTAAGCTTCTAAAATTTAATAATTCGATAATAAAAAAATAATAGTTTAAGCTTCTAAAATTTAATAATTCGATAATAAAAAAATAATAGTTTAAGCTTCTAAAATTTAATTATTCGATAATAAAAAAAATAATAGTTTAAGCTTCTAAAATTTAATAATTCGATAATAAAAAAATAATAGTTTAAGCTTCTAAAATTTAATAATTCGATAATAAAAAAATAATAGTTTAAGCTTCTAAAATTTAATAATTCGATAATAAAAAAATAATAGTTTAAGCTTCTAAAATTTAATAATTCGATAATAAAAAAATAATAGTTTAAGCTTCTAAAATTTAATAATTCGATAATAAAAAAATAATAGTTTAAGCTTCTAAAATTTAATTATTCGATAATAAAAAAAATAATAGTTTAAGCTTCTAAAATTTAATAATTCGATAATAAAAAAATAATAGTTTAAGCTTCTAAAATTTAATAATTCGATAATAAAAAAATAATAGTTTAAGCTTCTAAAATTTAATAATTCGATAATAAAAAAATAATAGTTTAAGCTTCTAAAATTTAATAATTCGATAACATGTAGCCTTGTCACACTCTCACATATACCACTCTTTAAGTGTGTTTAAGAGTTGAGCTTTATGCCTTGTTTGAGGCCTAACATGTATGCTTGTTTGTCCAGTCCTTCGATCTTCAATGTCAGCATGTCTTGGCCTCTGATTTGGCATGATTGAGCTCCGTCTAGAGCTGGTTTGGTTGTTTAGGCCATGTATTACATGCCTCTTATGTGAATGCCATAACTAGCTTTGAGTTTTAGGGCCTCTTGCATGCTATACTTATGATGTTTGCATGATACGTCATCATTTGGCATGTGATTTCAGTGCTCATATCTCTGCCATACTCTTGTATATACCATTCTTTCAATGCGTTTGATAGTTGAGCTTTGTATCTTACTTGCGAACCATAAGTTGATCATGCATTTTCTTCCCTTTTATGCCATCATCTTAGCACTTTTTGGCCACTATTTTGGCATGCATGAGGTCGGTTTAGGGTTGGTTTGGTCCATGGAGCATTGTATTGCGTGTCTCTAGTGTTGTGTCCTTCACTAATTTCATCATTTTAGTCCCTTAACATGTTATGCATGCGTTGTTTGCATGTTTGAGTCTTGTGTCTCATGCCAAGATAACACATGTTGTTTGTATTGCATTGTGTTTGGATCGGACGTTAATCCAAACACAAGAAATGTGAGACGTTTCATACTCTAAGTGATGAAACGTGTTGCATTTCTTGGTCGCCAACACCCTTGATCATGTATGATCGGGTGAACGCACTTTGAGTCTTATATGCGCATTCGCTAAGCTTGTACAAGCTCGATTTTCGAGCCATCATATATTGAGATGCGTGATTGGTGGCTCGAAAGCAAAGTACCACACTCCTTTGAGCTTGAGACATGATGAGGAGGTTGGTAGTACACACATTTCTAGCCAAATACATTGCCTTGGCTCTGTTGCTCTCTGTTGCAGCAAAGGCAGCATTTTAGAAAGAAAAGTGGCCGGCCGGCCACCTGCACTAGCCGGCCGACCACTTATACTGCCCGGCCGTCCAGTTGAAGTAGCCTACCGTCTAGTTGAGGTGGCTGGCCGGCCACCTAAAGAAGAAATTGTGCAAAATGTTCTTGTTTTGGGGCAGAAGCCATCTGGAAGTTTGTGTAGTGTTTTGAGATCACAATGAGTGCAAACAGAGACAACACATGGCAAGGCAATGCATCTTTGGGCGAAGCACACCGAGCATGCATGTCTCCCTCTCCCGAGGCCATTTTATTGCTTTACTTAGCTAGTTACTTTACTGGTTCTGTAATTAATTAGTTAATGTGCTTAGCTAATGCAATTCATTTTTGTAATATTCTAATTAGCTTACATTAGCTAGTTATTCAAATTTAATTTAGTTTGTAATAATTAATAAGCTAAGTTAGTTAATTAGTTAGCCTAGCTTAACTTAGTATAACTTAGCATAATTATTCGGACTCTCCGTCGAGAGGGCGCTTTGTTGTAATAAGTGTGTGTGTGTGTGTGATGCATGTCTTCCAACCCCACTTCGTTCTCCCTTTTACTTATCAGCTTTCGATGGTTAGTTTAGGGCATATTTCGATTAGCATCTTTATGCTTGCATGCGTGCATCATTCATTCGTCTTGCATGCACCGGGCTCGGCGCATCATGCAAACTGCATTGTTATTCAATACATATTTGAATACGTGCATCAAATCATCACATTCATATGCCATCTTAGATAGCCGGGCCTATTTAGTTGCATTTTTGCATGTGTTGCATTAGGCATTTTAACATAGTTAGAATCATGCATGATTTCTAACTAGTTTTTTGATTTGGCTTGGAGTTCACTGTAAGTGTTTATACTTTAGGATCCTTGCATGAGTGTGAGTGTTGCCATGATAGCATGCTTGCCATGAGGCTATTTGCTTAAGTGATTAACTGCATGAATGCCTGTGGATAGAGGCTTGATTGCTTGAATTGGAACAACTCGATGATTGTGAATTTTAAGCCCACTTCGGAAGTGGCACATCACATTTTCAAGCCCACTTGAGGGTGGCAAATCCGCACTTTGGCCTACTTGCGAGTAGCACTTTCAAACCATTTTCAAAAAGAAACATGAGTTGTTTTGTTCCAATTCTTGTGATTGAGTCTGTACTTGTATGATGTGCGCATCACGTAGTAAAGTTAGCTAATAAACCGGAATAAGAACACGTGTGTTTATAAAACAAGATATCATGTTAGTAGAGGCCGATCTTTGATCGATCGAGCGGGGATGCTCATTGCATGACCTTCCCCTCTCGTACCCAAGTTCCTTAGCCTAGGTAACTTTGGTGATGATGGACACGTGGCCTTTGGCATGAGTCAGGGTTCCCTAAATTTTCCAAAATAAAATATTTAGGTGGTGACTCTGTAATCTGGCAAAGCAGTCCATGTTTGGCACTTCTTGATCAAAATCGATTTTCCAAAACGATTTTTCGGATTTGGACTCTTTGGTGATTTATCAGTCTTACATTGCACTTTGTGAGATTAGATTTAGAACCGTGACGGGAGTCCGAACTGCAGTAGCTAAGAACCTAATCCGTGCCCTTTCCGAAAGGGGAGGCGCGCGGAGGAAGTTCAGGTGGTCTACAGTTTCTGGCGACTCTACTGGGGATTTAGAGAACTTGATTGGAACTCATGATATGTTGTTTTATTTACACTTATGTGTTTCTTTGCATTGCATTTGCATTGGTGCGCTTAAGTCACAATGTTTTCCATCTATTATTCCTGAACGGTTTGCCGGAGGCTTGCTTGGAAAAGCGTGCCAGAAGGCTGATAGGTTACGGGCTCTGCCACGATGGGTACACAAACCTCGGTTTTGCCGAGGCACCTTTTTTGACCAATGGACCTAGTTGCATATTGGATGCCATAGAGACCGTTCCAAACTAGGACAGGTTGCTTACCCGAATATAGGTTGTTTGAAACCGCATGTGTGCGTAGTGAAACCCTAGCTCCTGACGAAACTAGGACATGGAACCTTACCCCATCATAGGGGTGTTTTGGCTCACTCTTGCTTGTTATGTGCTTTTAGAGTGTGTCTCTACAGGAATACATGTATCAGTTTGCAAGTCTGGGTATCAGTCTGAGGACATCAGTATTTGGGGGTATCAGATTTGAGGCAGTGATTCAGGAGCAGAGATAAGTGTTGAGTGCAGTTTTTCCAGGTTACGATTTATCAATTGTGTGTTGTTATCATCTAAGCTGAAATGCTGTCCATTTTTTTATTGTTGTTTCTTTTTTTTTTCTTTATTTATCTTTTTGCAAGGTAGTATTACATCATTGCTTCTGAAAAGGCAGATACCCCCGAGCACTCTAGACTAGAGGTAGAAGGCTTCACTGATCTGAGGATCTAATTGACGGACAACCAGTGTTTGCTTCATTACCCCTGGTTACTAGACGGAGGGTAGTTAGGCAGGGAATATCAGTACAACAATTGTTGGTTCAGCGGTCATTGTCCACTCCACCAGTGTGCAGTTAGGCTGAGATTTCTGTTTTTACCGAAGAGAGAGATACACCCGTTCAGTTAGATCTACACTTTACAGTTGAAATGGAGGACATGATGCGTCAGCTCCAAGAGACCATGCAGGTAATTCGATCATGCTTACCATATGACGGGTGCTATTGAAACGATTAAGGAATTCATGCTCCATTTGCTCCCAACTGTCGATTGACTCAGCCTTCAAATCAATGTACCAGTCAAAGGCATTTCCTTTGAGTGACCGAACAAATTGTTTGACAAGTAGATCTCTGTCTGTCCCGACATTCTTGTAAGTCTTAACAAAGTGAGCGACATGTTGTTTAGGATTACCTTTTCCGTCGAACTGCTGAAACTTGGGAGGTTGGTATCCACTAGGTATTCTAAGAATGTTTATCCTCTTTGTGTAAGGCTTACAGTACATGAAAGCGCTTCACGAGGGCCCATTGTATTGTGATCGGATGGTATTTGCAATCTTGTCTTGGAGTTGTTGAACGTAAAAAGAAGTAATAGATGTTGGTTGACTACTTGTACCAATCGCTTGCCTCACAATAGATGTATGGAAAGTTTCTTCACCAACAACTTAGATGTAGGGTTCACATTCTCAAGAAACATGGCTTGTGGTGTAAAGCTAGGTGGATGAGAATTGTCTTGACTTGCCTCGTCAACATTTCGTGCTTCCAACTTGTTCATCAAGGTGGCAATCTAAAGATCTTTATCTTCCACAGTTTTGGTGAGCTTGTCAATGGCACGAGCCATGGTCGCCAATTGGTCTTCCACTGAAATGGTACCAAAGGTCATGCCTTGCATAGCCACTAAACGAGACAAATTTGAGTGATTCAATGAGATTGAACTTTAAGGACTACTAGGAGATGATCTTGAGTGTGAGCTTGTACTTGAGTTTGCATCAGAAACTACAGGTGTTGGGTGTGGAAAGAAACCTTCTAGCAGAGAATCCTTTGAGACAGGAGTGGAATTCTTCCATTCCCTCTATTCCTTTTGCTTAGCCCCAGACGTGGATACTGTGATAGATTTGTGAGACTTGCCTTGCGCTTGCTTTGTTGCATTGGCGGTCGACATGACCCCATGAGTGGCGAGAGCAATGGTAGCCTTGGTCTTGCTACGGGTGATCAGACCCGTAGAAGTGTTGTTGTTGTTGTTCATGACAACGGCATTTTTGCAGGCATTCTTATTGATCAGAACAATTTGAACTTTATTTGAAGCCATTATGCTTGATCAAACAAGGCTCCGGGAAGATGTTTTAGGAGAAAGAGATGAGAGGCAGAGAGGTCCCACTGGGTGTGCCAAAATTTGTAAACACAAATTTCGTATCCCGCAATTAAGACAAGGAATAAATGCACAAAAAAATAATTTTATTTGATTATAATAAATGGGTACAATCCTCTGTAGTTTCCTCTATTACAAAAGAGTGGATCCTCTAATTCGATCCCCAAAATGGGCATAATTCAACGACTGTAAAAGTTTGTTGTTGAACTAGACAAGTTGATGAATTTCTTCAAGCCTTCGAATGGAGAAACTTGGAGAAGAAATGCTTGATCGAGGGCTTGAACGACTTGATCTCGAACGAGTCTTGAAATGATCTTTTTGAAAAGAGAGACCAAATTTGTATTTGTAACTTGAAAGGATTGGCACAAGTTTGGAGTGTTTGATAATCCTTTCTTTCAAGTTTGAGGAACTTTAGAGAAAATTTTTAGAAGAGAATTTGACAGAGTCTTCAGATCACTTACGAGCTTGCAAGACCTTGTGCCAAAAAAATGTCCCCATCCTCATGGTGAGAGCCTCTATTTATAGGCTTAAGAGACAATGATCAATTTTGGAAAACTCCAAAATTAATTTTTATTTCCAAGAAAATAGCAATTTCTTTCTTATTTTATGGACATGATTTGCATTCAAATTTAAATTTAAATTTGAATTTTTCCACTAAATTTTTATAAAATATTTTCGTGAGCCCCACATATTTAGGTTGATCCAATTGTCAAAATAGATTCACTTTTCTTTTAGTATGACCCATAATTTCAAATAAGTTAAGATCCATAATTTTACAAGGACCTACATCCTTTTGAAAATTTTGACCATCTTAATTTTGATTAATCAAGAAAATTTATTTGTTGATTAATCAGACAGTGATCAAAACACATAAAAATTTAAGTGTCTACAATAGGGTTAAGGAAGACTTGATTTGCTTGGTGGTAGGATTGAGGATATGATATCAAAATTGATAGTCGCCTCCTTCAAGGTTGGAATAGCTAGAACAACATAATAATCCATGGCACGAGCTCAAAATCCCTTTACCTGATAGGCTTGGAATTGTTGTGAAAGGTGTCAAGTAGACATAATCATTGATGTTGCTCAGGATTTCATTATTTTGAAGAGGGATGAAATTGAGTTCTGGATTACGGCGTCTCATGTGAGGAGTACAAGAATAGGCCGGAAACAGACTTGGTGATGAGAGAGAGCCACTGTTTGGATACGGACTTGAATCACATGAGAGATTTTACTGGTAACTTTATCAGGATTTGGGTTAAGATGTCATCATTAGCGGCAACTTTATCTATGGGGGATGAGTGCACAGACATGAGGGGCTTGGGGGAGTATGTTTCATTCTTGCTTCAACTCTCAGTATGTGGTATGAATTACTTTTGATCGAGCAGATTAAGCTATTGTATATAGAACTTGGTTTTGTGAGTGTTGTGTATCTATGAATGCTCTGTGTTGAATATTTTAGTCGTTGACAATTGGCCTTTGACAAGGTCAGTGGTGTTTGCTCCATATTAATTTAATTCTACATCAGGGTATACTTTTCCCAAGCTTCCTCAGGAAATTTCTGCATTCTCTGTTCGGCAAGCACGAAAAAGCAGGGTATAGCAGAAAGAGACTATAAAGAAAACATTGAAGCACAATTCTTATAGCGACCCTGGTTTTCCCTCCATTGATTAGTGTAATCTGGACTTGGTTCCGTGGATGTTGGTTGCTGTATATATCTTGTTTCCGTCCTTCAATGCTTTGTATTTGAGTTATAGGATGTTTTGGGCAGGTTTGTTACAGGTTAGGTGTGATTGGGAGCAAATGGTTGCTGCCCAGAATTTTGGTCCTTCGCTCGACCGAGCCTTTTGTCGCTCAAGGGAGCTCTGTGTTTTAGATCCTTCGCTCATGTGAGAGTTGAGTTTTGTGTCTGGTGGCTCGAGCCAAGGTGTCTTCGCTCGAGCCTACGTCTGCGTCTGGTTCTGGACCTGAGAGTGGCAATTCTTGGCTCGAGCGAGCTTTCCATCGCTCGAGCGAGCGAGGTCTATGTTTTGGGTTTCTTCGCTCGGGCGAGAATTCTGTCGCTCGAGCGTGCTTCTGGGTTGCAGACCTGAAGCTTCGCATTGTTGGCTCGAGCGAGGCTTTCTATGCTCGAGCGAGGGTTCTTTGTGTCTGGTCACTCGAGCAACCAATCATTCGCTCAAGCGAGACTGTGTTATATCAGTAGACAGCAGCGGATAAACACTTCACTTTTTCATTCTCTTTTTCTTTCAAACCCTGAATCCGAGCTCTCTCTCTCTCTACACACCTTCTCTCTAGGGTTTCATCTATTTTTAGTGTGTTTCTACCCTAAGTTCTTTGTAAGAAAGATAGAGGGTTGTTTGGGCTACGTTTTAATCTGAACAATAGTGGATTTGGAGCACTTTGGTTTATCCTCATCTACTTCTTTGGGCTTCTAATTTCAAGGTAGGGATACCCTACTCCATCTTATGAGTTTTGTCTTTAATTTTGGCTATTTTGATTAGTTAGTGATGTTGGGTAATTTTGGGGAAAGTTAGGATTTGTTATGTAATTTATCTAAGAGGGGTTTTCAAATATTAAAACCCATGTGTATGTGAGAAAATGGAAAATGGTATTATTGTTGTCAAATTGGTGAAATCAAACCTTAGGGTTGATATTGAGAAAGGGGGAAAATGCCCTAATTGTTGTAATAAATTCATTTGTATAATTAATTTGGGGAAATGTGGAATTGAGTTGAGGATAATAAAATTGAGAAATTATGGAATTAAATGGTGTAGTTGGATTAGTTTATCACTCACCTATGAGAATGTTGATATTATATTTGTTTAATGTATTTATTTTCTGTTTAGAGATAACTGCTTTGGGCTATCGGTGGAAGATAGTCTTGATTGTTGTAAACACTGTATGTTAGAAAAATGAAACTAATCACATTGAATGTCATTGAATATGACGGCTAGGATAATACATCAAATGTGTGTATTGAATTATTCTTGTATATGATAATTGTTCATATACTTGGAATATGTGTATTGTATGGGAGAAGATAGGGGATGTACTCTATGGTTTGAGGGAAGATAGGGGATGGACTCTCAAACCTATTTGGGAGGAGATAGGGGAAGGACTCCATTAATACAGCAAATATGTGTATTAAATTGAAGTATTGATACAACAAATCTGTGAAGTATGGAAGTGTTTTAATACGATAATGATGCATCAAATATGCGTATCTATTGTGGAATATGGAAGTGTTGGTATATGTGTTATAGTCTCATTGAATTGCTTGGCCAGGTTCTGAGCCATGTATATGAAATGATTTGGATAAGTAAAGGAGAGTGGATTGTAACATGGACATAATTGTCATGGGACTGTATTGTGATATAACTGGTTTATAAGTGTTAACCATCTATCAAATGCTATTGTTTTAGTCATTGCTTATATTTGGTTTAGCATCTCTCTACCGGGTTGTGGCTCACCCTATATGGGACATCATTTTCAGGTACAAATGGTATGCCACCTCCAAGGACGTAACTTGGAAGGCTAGAGGCTGAAAGACTTTTTGTGATAGCTTTTATGTATTACATGTAAATTCAAGCCAAGGGCTTAATGTGTCTTGAGTTAGTACTCTCTTTTTGTGTAACCAAGTGTTGGTTTGGAAAGTTGATGTAATACATTTGTAAGGAATACTCCGATGAATGGAATTAAGTTTTGTTTACTCATGTCTATGCATGTCAATATTGTTGGGTTTTATGTATATTTTTGAGGGTGTTACAATTCTTAATGGCTAAGTTTCAGGAAATGAATTGGTATTGGTCGCATGAAGTGATATCAGGAATATTGAGTGCTACAGTTGTAATTTTTTTTGATTGAACCTATTCTTTCGATTGTGAACAGATTGTATCCATTGAGAATAATCAAATACAAACCGATATGTGTCGAAAATTAGTCTAATACAAATGATTTTCATTCCCACTAATATATGGTATATGTTCATATCAAAAGTGCAAATATTATGTAGACAAAATCATCAATACCAAATTCTCCTAATATAATGTTCAAGACTTATGCTAAAACACAAAAGTTAAAACATAAAAAGTGTAATGATAGACTAAGATTATTCAAAATATGGATCCCTCCATAACTTGGTTTAATCCCAACCGAGATAGCGAACCAGAAAAATCATCCCAAAAAACACTCAAATAATCTACTACTATCATAAAAGTGTGAAGAACCTATATGTTTTCTACTTTTTTTTTTAAATCTCCATTTTACCCTCTCAAAGTTACCATATTTTCTAAAAAACATGAAGAGTCCTATATAAACTATCTCTTTATTTTTAGAATTTTATATTTTCTCAGTTTTGATGATAAAAGATACTAAAATACTATATGTTTTCTACTTTTTTTTAAATCTCCATTTTACCCTCTCAAAGTTACCATATTTTCTAAAAGACATGAAGAGTCCAATATAAACCATCTCTTTATTTTTAGAATTTTATATTTTCTCAATTTTGATGATAAAAGATACTAAAATTTTCTCATAGTTTATATTTAAATTATACTTTTACTTAAATTATACTTGTACATGAAAATCTAATATCTAATAATCTAATAATCTAAATAAAATTTAAAAGTAAGAACCGATATGTTTTTTACTTTTTTTAAATCTCCATTTTACCCTCTCAAAGTTACCATATTTTCTAAAAGACATGAAGAGTCCTATATAAACCATTTATTTTTAGAATTTTATATTTTTTCAGTTAGTGTGAAGAACCTATATGTTTTCTACTTTTTTTTAATCTCCATTTTACCCTCTCAAATCTACCATATTTTCTAAAAGACATGAAGAGTCCTATATAAACCATCTTTATTTTTAGAATTTTATATTTTCTCAGTTTTGATGATAAAAGATACTAAAATACTATATCTTTTCTACTTTTTTTTAAATCTCCATTTTACCCTCTCAAAGTTACCATATTTTCTAAAAGACATGAAGAATCCTATATAAACCATCTCTTTATTTTTAGAATTTTATATTTTCTCAGTTTTGATGATAAAAGATACAAAAATACTATATCTTTTCTACTTTTTTTAAATCTCCATTTTACCCTCTCAAAGTTACCATATTTTCTAAAAGACATGAAGAATCCTATATAAACCATCTCTTTATTTTTAGAATTTTATATTTTCTCAGTTTTGATGATAAAAGATACTAAAATACTATATCTTTTCTACATTATTTTCTAAGTATATTTAGATTAAGTGAATCTAAATCTAAAAGTAAAATTAAAAAATAAAAAGTATTATTAAATTAAGTGATTCTAAAATGAACATAGAAGGGTTATTAAAAAAAACAGTGTCAAAGACAAAAAATTTGAAAATCAAAAAATCAAAACAAAAATTTGAAAAAACAAACACTATAAATTTCTCTTTTTTTAAAATCTTTCTTCACTATTATCTAATTTTTCACAAATTATTCACAAATTCTTTGTGAATTTAATAATCTAATTAAAAAATAGTGCATACACACAAAAATGTAATACTAAACATCTACATTATGACCAACCATTTAATTGTGAATAATTAACTTCTCATTGTTACCTATATTATATTATTATAAAAGATTTCACATATTACTTTTGTGATATCTTATATATATCAATATATATACATATATATGTAACTTTATATATTACTGCATTTATACATTGTCAATTTGTAATGCTATATTGCTATCAGATACTTTAATTTTTTAATATATATCGCTTTAGTAATATAGTTATATTTGCTATGAAAAAATTGCTAAATTGTGTATTTTTCTCCTATGAACTTATGTTCTATAGATATATGCATACATGTCATATAAACAAGTGTCCACAACAAACACTTTCAATAACAAATCATGACTTTGCAAAACACATTCATTACGACAATAATTGTACTTTTTTTCCCTCACAAAAAAAAATCAAATTATTGAGGAAAAATAGATATTTAATTCAAATACGATATATATGCTTCTAAGAGTCTCATATAAATATAAACATACCATCTTCTTATCCAAAAAAAGAAAAGAAAAAAGCATCTCCCTATTTTTTACGTTGACGATGATTGAAGAATAAAAAATAATTACTCTTTCTTATTATTATATTTTTTGTTGTTGTTGTTGTTGTTGTTATTATTATTATTACTATTATTATTATTTAATATTAATAATCATTTTTCAAAGAGAATAAACAACAAATTATTTTCTAGGTATATTTAAATTAAGTGAATATAAATCTAAAAGTAAAATTAAAAAATAAAAGGAAAATTTATCCATAAATCTCATATGTGGATATATTGATCCATTTAGTCCTAAGAGTTTTCTTATAAACCAATTAGTCATTTTTGTTTTGAAAAGTTGTATTTATTTGATTTGGTGTCTTTTGAGTTTAAGTAAATGCCTTTTTGTGATTTATTTTTCCAATTTTCTGATTCTTTTTTGGGATAGGAATAAAAATGTGAGGTGTGGTGTGAAAGATTATTTTTGGGGGGTTTGTGGCTGAAGTGTTGGTTGTGGAACATGAAAATCGGCATTTCTATTGTTATATTGGAGTGTTACATTTGAGTTCTTCATTTGAAAAAATGCACTAAGGAGCTTTTGTATGTTACATTGATTGAAATGTTATGTTTGGAAAAAAAAAAAATTACACAAATGAGTTTTTTTGAAATGTTACATTGTTATGTTTGAAAAAATTATACTAAAGAGTTTTTAGTGTGTTACATTGGAATGTTACCATTGAGAAAAATACGTTAAAGAGTTTTTATGTGTTACATTGATTAGAGTATTACGTTTGGGAAAAGTACACTAATGAGTTTTTTTTAGAATGCTACATTGTTATGTTTGATAAAAGTATACTAATGAATTTTTTAACGTGTTACATTAGAGTGTTATGTTTGTGAAAAACACACTAAATTTTTTTTGTGTGTTACATTAATTAGAATGTTACGTTTAAAAAAAGTACACTAAGAAATTTTTTTTGGCATGTTACATTGTTATGCTTGAGAAAAGTATATTAAGGAGTTTTTAAGTGTGTTACATTACATTTGGAAAAAATACACTAAGGAATTTTTTTTGAAGTGTTACGTTTAGTAATTTCAATATTACGAGAAAACTCACATTTGTCTCTCAGCATATAACACACGCGTGTTTATGGTTGGCCCTTTATGTAATTCACACTACAATGGGACCTTTGGGTCTATAAGAAAAAAGAGAGGACCAAACAGTTCATACGATAATTATTTGGGATTTATTAGTGCTTCACTCAAAATAAAATAAAAAAAAAGTACTATTAAATTAAGTAATTCTAAAAGAAAATAAAAGGGTTATTAAAAAAAAAAGTAGTGTCAAAGACGAAAAAAAATATTAAAACTAAAAAATTCAAAATAAAATTTTGAAAAAAACAAACCAAACCAAATACTATAAACTTCTCTTTTTTTAAATATTTTTTTTTCACTAATCTCTAATTTTACACAAATTATTCACAAATTCCTTTCAATTTTTATGTAAATTTAATAATCTAATTAAAAAAATAGTGCATACAGACAAAAATAAAAATAAAAATAAAAATATAATACTAAATATCTACATTATGACCAACTATTTAATTATGAATAATTAATTTTCATTGTTACCTATATTATATTGTTGCAAAAGGTTTCACTTGTAATATCTTATATATGTTAGTG
Organism: Camellia sinensis; assembly: GCF_004153795.1. Lineage (NCBI taxonomy): Eukaryota > Viridiplantae > Streptophyta > Magnoliopsida > Ericales > Theaceae > Camellia > Camellia sinensis. The sequence goes on from NW_021024849.1 coordinate 2,362,649, forward strand.
ACTACATATATAAATATATATATAAAAAAATATAAATATAAATATATATATGTATATATTACTATATTCATAGATTGTCAATCCGTAATGCTATATTATCATCGAGTACTTTAACTTTTTAATATGTATTGCTTTAGTAATATAATTATATATGTTGCTTTAGTACGGAATACATATATACATACATGTCATATCAATAAGTATCCACAACAAATACTTTCAATAACAAACCAAGACTTTGTAAAATACCTCTATCACAACAATAATTGTACTTTTCTTTTTTCTTCACAGAAAAGATCACATTATGGATGACAAATGGATTTTAAAATTCATAACAATATGATATCGCCTCAAACTCTTACTCATCAAAATATTTTTATTACAATGAGTTATAGTGGTGAGCAAGAAGAAAAATATGAAGATGGCGAAAAGTTTCGATTGATTTTTGTCATATGCTGATTACTAACAGATGATATAATAAATTATGTAACTTGACAGTTTCATGAAAGTGAACTTACAAATACTTATAAGTATGGATCTATAAATATCATGAAAATAATTATGAAATTCCTATATCGATCGAAATACTAAGGTACTTTATTTTCTAAAAAAACTATTTCACATTTTGTACATAAATGCAAATATACTAATGACTAATATTATATTTTTTATCATGCAAAATATTTTTGACACACCAATAGTATGCAAATAGCATGCAATAGTGAGTTCAATGAATTTGTATTATGAGATGAATTATTAAACAAAATTGTGTAATTGTGCAATTAATTTCATACATTCAATTGTATTAAAGGTACGGAATATGAAAAATTGAAGTAGCAAGTTGATAGAAAAAAATTTGTGTAATACTATATATTTAAAGGACTTTTTATCGTCTATTGTTTAAGATAAAATTGTGATCTCAACAATCTAACTATAAATTAATATTTATGTTTATAAAATTTTTCATTTTTCATTTAAATTCTTCAGCCGAGTATGTATTCATTTCTTACTTAGTTGTATTTTAAATACAGATTAATTTACCCATACAAGTCTCCATATTTTATATATATATATATATATATCACATATCAATTTAAGAGACATATAATTATAATACTAATAGTTGATGAAAAATCACGTACCATGTGCAACGCACGTACCCAATCACTAGTGAAACTAAAATAATGAAGTAAAACCAACCAGAGTGGTACAAACAACACAAATTGGGAGGATAAGAATTTAGTGCATTATCTTTGTATCTCCCCATGTCAAACTACGGGACATAGTGTATTGCGATTGGTGAGGAGTACCGTCATCTGGTGCTTCAGAGCACCAAATCATTATTCAGACACGAGATGTACTTTTCAAAAGTTCTAAAAGTTTTGGCTTTTTTTAAAAAAAAAATTAAAATTAATATTTAAGAAGCATTTAAAAAAAACAATTTCATGGATAAGCCAATTATTATTGCTTTTTTTTAGTTCTATCCAAGTTTTACATTTTTTTTAAAAAGGAAAATATTTGGTGGACCGAATTTTTGTGGCTCGAATGGCTCGAATATATCAAAACGACATCATTTTACACCCAAAATGACATTGTTTTGTGTGTTTCGAGCCATTCAAATCACGATTTTTCGGACCACCTACCATTGTTGTTTAAAAAATAACTTTTATAGCAGATTCCAAACAGTATGCTTTTAGGTGTGATTGATCACGGACTATGATCCTTTGCAATAATTTTAAAATCATTTTTATTTTTTTTTAATTTTTTGGGTACATCAGAAAATCGATTCTGGTTTTCAAAAAACAATTTTCAGAAAATTCTACTTTTTTATTTTTCGTATTTTAATGTTTTCAATTAATTTTTTTTAATATTTTAAACAATTTTTTTTTTCAATTTTTAGACACACCTAACATAAATACACTTAAAAAGTATAATATTTGTGAAAAAATCTTTAAAAAAAACACTAAATATAAAAAAATACGAAAATTCAGTATATTTTTTGAATTTTTGTGTATTTATTAATTTTCAAAAATATTTTTCTACAAATATTTTAATATTTAGATACATCTAAGTACGGTGTATCTAGAAAAAAATTGCTTAAAATTTTAAAAATATTTATTAAAAACAAAAAAAAAATAAGAAAAAATAACTCAGTTTTCAAAAAACTAAAATTAAACATACTGAATAATTTTTATTTATTTATATTTTTTTTACTCTTATCAGCTTGAACACAACCTACTTCTCCTATTATCATCTTCCCTCATCAGGGATTCGAGCTAAAATTTCTTATCTCAAATCCATTTCCAAAAAGGAAAATGCCTCGTAGCTCAATTTATTAAGGCTAGAATGGCTCAAAAAGTGCTCTCTCTCCTCTCCTCTCCATTCAAGCACTCTAACCTCCTCTCTCTCTCTATAGCCAGCACTGGTATCTCTCTCTCTCTCTCACACACCATCCTAATCTCTTTCTTGTTATAACAATTCCCTCATTATCCTTTTTTAATTTTAGTGTACGTTGTTCATCTTTGAATGCTTGGATTGTGATGATTTCTTCTTCTCTCTCTCTTTCACTTTTGATTACTACTCCCTTTTGATGATCTCTCTCTCTTTTTTTTTCTTTTTTCTTTTTTTTTAAATCTGGGTTTGAATGATTTCACTCTTTTTGAGCTTCAAGAGTGTAAATCCCAAGTTGTGTGTAGGATCATTTTATTGGATAGATTTGTAATTAAATTAATTTATATGGGCCATTTATTAATATCAAAGAATTAGTTATGAGATGGCATTATATTTCCTATTACTTAGATGGGTAATTTTGTAACTTTGAGAAATTAGGTTAATAAGCCCACATATTGTGGCTTTAAGTCTTGGAAAACAAACAAAACAGAGGCTGGGAATTGCTCTATAGGCGGCTAGGGTTTGAGAAGGTAAAAGAAAAAAAAGAAAAGAAAAGAAAAAGAGAAGAGAGGTTCAAAGGAGGCTGCAATAGGGATTGGAGGCAGCATATTGGCGATTTTGGGACACCCATTGGTTAAGGTAAAATCTGTCTTTACTGTTAATTATTAAATTTATGTTGAGGAATTTAACAAGCAATGCATTAAGGGGATTTGGAAGATCTATAGGTGCCTACTTAGGTTTTGAGAATTGGGTGCAATGTGTAAGTGTAACTTTGGGTGGGTAATAGAAACAATGGAGTTTTGTATCACGGGTAAGGGTGTGTTTGGCTATAAAGTTGGGTTGAATAGTTTGATCACTTGGATGTTAAAGCAATACATTAATCTATTATGGTGGGGTTTTTGTGGGTGTATGTAACACGTAAAAATATTAATTTATTTGAGGTTTTGTTGTTAGGTTTGTGTGATTGAAGTGGTGGAGCTGGGTGCTTGGAGTTGGTGTTGAAATATTATTTCTAAATGTTTTTGTAAGTAACCCCTATCACTGTTGGTTCATTTTTATTCCTATCGAATCGTTTAAAATCATAAATATTTATTTATAGCCTTCATGTCCTCTTAAAATAAAATATGGGTCAAGTATAAAACAACATCAAATATTATTACGAAAATTATTTGAATATTTGGTGAAACTATTCTGAAAATTGTACCAAATGTTAATTCTGAAAATATCGAATATTTTATTTAAAAGTTGTGTATTGTTTGAATGCGGAACGTCACTCTAGTCAGAGTATGATTTGGACCCTAGCAAATGGGGGTTATTTATTGGCACAAAAACTAGTTTCTTTTGGGGCTTTACCACCGGCCTATGTGTGGTTTTGGGCCTTGTCACGGGCTAAGTGACCGTAGTCACCAAGACTTGGGTTTTGTGAATTGCATCATTGAACTATTGAATATCGAACCATCAATTTTGAACAACAAAATTTCGTCGAATTACCTCATTGTCTTTTCAATTAAAATGTATTGCTACACTGTTTATTTTCAGCTATGAAACCATCTTACAAAATAATTGTTTATTTATTGAATGGTAGCAAAAAATATATTTATTGGTTATCGACTATTTTTTTTTTTTGTACACTTGATCCAACTAGTAGTGATAGTTGGTTATTTACTGGGCTGTCTAGCTTATCCTTATTTTATTTTATTTTTTTTTAGATTCTGAGGAGTAGGGCTGCGTGGGGTTTTTACTTGTGGGAGTGCTGAGAGTAGGACTATGATTTAAGTACTTGGATTATTATTTTGTTAGTGGATTATATTAGTGGACTTGGCGGACAATTTCATATGATAAGAATTATTTATTTTTATGGATTTTAGCATTATAATAATTAAGGATTTAATTTGAGTATTTTACATTGTGGGTTATGTGATTGGACTCTTAGCCTTGCATGCTCACTTAAATGAGTGTGCGGCGTTGTCACAGAACTTGGGGCGTGACAATTTTGTGGTATCAGAGCCAGGTTTTAATTTTAAAGGCTGGTATAGAATAGTGGTGAGATTGGGTAGATATAGGATTGGGAACGCTTATATTTTGATATAATGTTAATTTTATTTACATGTTATAGGGACTTGAGAATAGAATAAGATGAGGTTTTATTATTGATGCATTTAGGTTGCAATGGAACATGAGGAGACATTGGCAAATATGGCTAGGAATACACGCCAGGGTCAAATGAATCGAGGGACTGGTAATAACAATCGGTGAGGGAACGTGACTAATAATGGTAGTGGTTCTCAAGTAGTCGGAGGAAATCAGGGGCAAGAGTTGGGACAACAAGAACAAGCTACAATCCCCAATCCAATTGGAATGGTTCAAGTGCTTCAGACTTTGGCCGGGGTGGTGCAACAACAAACCACCATAGGGAATAACTTGACTAGACTTATGGAGCAACAACAACGGATGTAGCCAGGTGTTGGGCCACAACCGAGGCCACGTTGTAACATTACTGAGTTTAAGAAGATAGCCTTGGCATTTGACGGAGCCACAGACCCTTTGGAGGCTGAAAAATGGTTGACAGAAATGGAAAAGTTATTTCCCATTTTTGAGTGTACGAATGATCAGAAGGTGACCTATGCTATGTTTATGCTACAAGGGATAGCTAATGATTGGTGGCAGATGGAGAAGCGCATACACGAGCATGATGCCAACCCCTATACATGGGAAAGGTTTAAGAATGCATTCAATGAGAAATAATTCCCTAGGAGTGTTCGTCTACAAAAATAGAGGGAATTTTCAAAGTTAGAGCAAGGGAATAAGACGGCTGCAGAATATGAAGCTGAGTTTACAAAGTTGTCTAAATTTGCATTAGCATTTGAAGCAGATGAGGATAGCAGAGCACGAAAGTTTGAAGGTGGGCTAAGAACGAACATTATACAACAGGTGGTTCCTTTCGAGTTACCTACTTTTGGAACAGTGTTGAATAAGGCATTATTGGTTGAGAGTGGCCTCACTAGAGCCCAAGAAGAGAAAGAAGAGAATTATAAGAAGAGACTTAGTTCTACCAACTTTCAAACTAACAACAATTCGAAGGGCAATGCTAAGAGACAAAACACTTCTTCCGTTGGGAGTTGGGGAAGTCGAACTGTGGGTGGTAGTGTTGTCAAGCAGAACGGTCGGGTACAGTGCACTAGGTGTAATGGATTCCATCGGGATAGTGAGTGTCGTTGGAATACTAGGGCTTGTTTCTCTTGCGGGCAACAGGGTCACAGGATAGCTGATTGCCCTAACCAAAAGGGGCATGAGATTGAACAGAAAACATGGACAAATAAAGGAGCATCAACAGACAAAGGGTCTTCAGGAAGTCAAAAGAAAAATGGAGGTCATAAGCCAAAGACTCAGGGTCGAGTGTACGCACTCACGTGACACGATGTTCAGACTTCCAACATAGTGGTGTCAGGTACTGTTTTAGTGTCTTCTGTTTATGCACATGTGCTATTTGATTCTAGCGTTACAAATTCATTTGCGTCTATGGGATTTGTTAAGAAACATGGATGGAAATGTGTCTCTAGAGAGATCGACTTATGTGTTGAAACCCCGATAGGAGGGGTTATGGTTGCTGACTTAATTTGCAAATCTCGTGTGGTTAGTATAGATGACAGGAAATTGCTTGCAGACTTAACTGTTTTAGATATACGGGACTTTGACATAATTCTTGGAATGGATTGGTTGGCAACCAATTATGCTTCTGTTGATTGCCGAGGCAAAATGGTAGTATTTCAGATTCCTGATCAACTAGAATTTTGTTTTGTGGGTAGTGGAGTTAACACTCCTCCTTTGGTAATCTCAGCTTTGCAAGCTAGATGATTGTTGAGGAATGGTTGCGAGGGTTATTTAGCTTCTGTGAGAGATATTCGTGAGGCTGAATTGAAGTTAGAGGATATTCTAGTTATAAATGAATTTCCCAATGTTTTTCCTGACGACTTACCGGGGTTGCCACCAGATAAAGAGATTGAGTTTGCCATCGAATTGATACCAGATCGGATGGCCCTAGCAGAGTTAAAAGAGTTTAAGGAACAATTACAAGAGTTACTAGATAAGGGCTTTATTAGGCCTAGTGTTTCTCCTTGGGGTGCGCCCATTTTATTGGTGAAAAAGAAGGATGGTAGTTTTCGCCTTTGCATTGATTATCAAGAGTTAAACAAGGTGACAATTCGAAATAAATGTCCTTTACCTAGGATAAATGACCTATTTGATCAGTTGCAAGGAGAACAAGTCTTTTCTAAGATTGACCTTCGTTTTGGATATCATTAGTTGAAGGTTAAGGCGGAAGATATACCTAAGATAGCCTTCCAAACTAGGCATGGGCATTATAAATTCTTAGTGATATCGTTTGGGTTGACCAATGCGCCTGCAGCTTTTATGGATTTAATGAATAGAGTATTTAAACCCTTCTTAGATCAGTTTGTGGTAGTTTTTATTGATGACATTCTTGTGTACTCGAAGAGTAAAGAGCAGCACAAAGAACATTTGTGAATAGTGTTATAGATATTAAGGAAGAAGAAATTATTTGCTAAATTAAAGAAGCGTGAATTTTGGCTGGAGAGTGTATCATTTTTGGGTCATGTGATATCTAGAGATGGGGTTTCTGTTGACCCCAAGAAAGTGGAGGCAGTGGTAGAGTGGAATAGGCCTACTAGTGTCACTGAAATTCTTAGCTTCTTGGGTTTAGCAGGATATTATAGAAGGTTTGTTAAGGGATTTTCCCGAATTTCTATGCCTTTGACTCGTTTAACATAAAAATGGGTAAGTTTGAGTGGTCTGATGATTGTGTGAAGAGTTTCCAGGATCTAAAGAGTCGATTAGTGTGTGCTCCAGTACTTATAGTTCTGTCCGGAGATGAAGGTTTTACCATCTACAGTGATGCATCGAAGATGGGTTTGGGTTGTGTCCTGATGCAGAATGATAAGGTAGTGGCATATGCGTCTAGGCAATTGAAGCCATATGAGCAGAATTATTCTACGCATGATTTAGAGTTGGCTGCAGGGGTGTTTGCATTGAAAATCTGGAGGCACTACCTGTATGGAGTGAAATGTGAGATATTCACTGATCATAAAAGTCTGAAGTATATTTTCACTCAAAAAGAATTGAATATGAGGCAAATGTAATGGTTGGAGCTATTAAAGGACTATGATTTGACTATCAATTATCATCCAGGAAAAGCTAATGCAATGGCTGATGCCTTGAGTATAAAGACCCCAAGTAATTTGGCTACCTTGATCACTGACCAAAAGAATATCTTAGAGGACTTGTGAAGGTTGAATATTGAGATTAGATGGCATAACCATGGAGTGCAGTTGGAAAACCTTAAAGTTCAACCCAGATTGATTGATAGAATTAAAGATGCTGAAGAAAGAGATCCTCAGTTGCAAAAACTTAAGGCTGAAATGGAAATAGGGCTACAGATGGAATTTTGTATGCATAAAGATGGAAACTTGAGATTTGGAGAGAGATTGTGTGCGCCTAATGATTTAGAGCTCAAGAGAGAAATCCTGAGAGAAGCTCACAGTTCAGGGTATACTGTACATCCAGGGAACACTAAAATGTATAAAGACTTGAAGAGGAACTTTTGGTGGAATAATATGAAGAGGGAAATTGCTCAATGTATTGCTCAATGTTTGGTATGTCAATAGGTGAAAGTTGAACATCAGAGACCTACAGGTAAGTTGCAACCTCTTCCTATTTCCGAGTGGAAGTGGGAACATATTACTATGGATTTTGTGACAGGGTTGCCTAAGAGCCAAGGTGGTAACAATGCTATTTGGGTTATTGTTGATCGATTGACCAAATCCGCTCACTTTCTAGCTTTTAAGGTAGGGTTCTCCTTAGAGAGGTTTGCAAAATTTTATATCAAGGAGATTGTGAAGTTGCATGGTATTCCGGTAACCATAGTGTTTGATAGAGATAGCATTTTTGTATCTATGTTTTGGAGGAGTTTCCATACAGCTTTGGGTACTAGTTTGAATTTTAGCACGGCCTTTCATCCTCAAACTGATGGATAGTCAGAGAGAACTATTCAGACTCTTGAAGATATGTTGAGGGCCTGTATTATTGATCTTGGAGGTTCTTGGGATGAGCATTTGGCCTTAGTGGAATTCTCTTATAATAATAGTTATCATGCGAGCATTCAGATGGCACCATATGAGGCTTTATGTGGACGAAAGTGTAGATCACCTATTTGTTGGGATGATGTGGGCGAAAGGAAGTTGTTAGGGCCTAAGATTGTGCAACAAACAGTAGACAAGATCAATCTTATTAGAGAGCAGTTTCACACTGCACAGAGTAGATAGAAAAGTTATGTAGATAATAGGAGACGTGTTTGGGGTTGGAGACAATGTGTTCCTTAAGGTGTCTCCTATGGAAAAGAGTAATGAGGTTTGGTGTTCGAGGTAAATTGAGTCCTAGATTTGTTGGACCATTTGAGGTTTTAGATCGAATTGGAGAGGTAGCTTACAGACTTGCCCTACCACCTTCACTAGTTGGAGCTCATAATGTCTTCTATGTTTCGATGTTGAGGAAGTATATTCCGAATCCCAATCATGTGATTGATCATGCACCGTTGCAGTTTAAGGAGGATTTGACCTATGAGGAACACCCTGTAAGAATTGTTGATAAGAAAGAGCAGGTTTTGAGGCGTTGAGTCATCCACTACGTTAAGGTTCAATGGAGTAATCACTCGGAGAGAGAAGCTACTTGGGAACTTGAGGATGAAATGAGACAAAAGTATCCACAACTTTTTGAGACTACAGGTATGTCAAATTTCGAGGACAAAATTTCTTTTAAGATGGAAAGGATGTAAAACCCAATTTGTGTGTAGGATCATTTTATTGGATAGATTTGTAATTAAATTAATTTATATGGGTCATTTATTAATATCAAAGAATTAGTTATGAGATGGCATTATAATTCCTATTACTTAGATGGGTTATTTTGTAACTTTGAGAAATTAGGTTAATAAGCCCACATATTGTGGCTTTAAGTCTTGGAAAACAAACAAAACAGAGGCTGGGAATTGCTCCATAGGCAGCTAGGGTTTGAGAAGGTAAAAGAAAAAAAAGAAAAGAAAAGAAAAAGAGAAGAGAGGTTCAAGTGAGGCTGCAATGGGGATTGAAGGTAGCACATTGGTGATTTTGGGACACCCATTGGTTAAGGTAAAATCTGTCTTTACTGTTAATTATTAAGTTTATGTTGAGGAATTTAAGAAGCAATGCATTGAGGGGATTTGGAAGATCTATAGGTGCTTACTTAGGTTTTGAGAATTGGGTGGAATGTGTAAGTGTAACTTTGGGTGGGTAATAGAAACAATGGAGTTTTGTATCATGGGTAAGGGTGTGTTTGGCTATAAGTTGGGTTGAATGGTTTGATCACTTGGATATTAAAGCAATACATTAATCTATTATGGTGGGGTTTTTGTGGGTGTATGTAACACGTGAAAATATTAATTTATTTGAGGTTTTGTTATTAGGTTTGTGTGATTGAAGTGGTGGAGCTGGGTGTTTGAAGTTGGTGTTGAAATATTATTTCTAAACGTTTGTGTAAGTAACCCTCTATCACTGTTGGTTCATTTTTATTCCTATTGAATCTTTTAAAATCATAAATATTTAGTTATAGCCTTCATGTTCTCTTAAAATAAAATATGAGTCAAGTATAAAACAACATCGAATATTATTACAAAAATTATTTGAATATTTGGTGAAACTATTTTGAAAATTGTACCAAATGTTTATTTTGAAAATATCGAATATTTTATTTAAAAGTTGTGTATTGTTTGAATGCGGAACATCACTCTAGTCTGACTATGATTTAGACCCTAGCCTATGGGGGTTATTTATTGGCACAAAAACTAGTTTCTTTTGGGGCTTTACCACCGGCCTATATGTGGTTTTGGGCCTTGTCACGGGCTAAGTGACCGTAGTCACCAAGACTTGGGTTTTGTGAATTGCATCATTGAACCATTGAGTATCGAACCATCAATTTTGAACAACGAAATTTCGTCGAATTACCTCATTGTCTTTTCAATTAAAATGTATTGCTACATTGTGTATTTTCAGCTATGAAACCATCTTACAAAATAATTGTTTATTTATTGAATGGTAGCAAAAAATATATTTATTGGTTATTGACTATTTTTTTTTGGTATACTTGATCCAGTTAGCAGTGATGGTTGGTTATTTACTGGGCTGTCTACCTTATCCTTATTTTATTTTATTTTTTTTCAGATTCTGAGGAGTAGAGCTGCGCGGGATTTTTACTTGTGGGAGTGTTAAGAGTAGAACTATGATTTAAGTACTTGGATTATTATTTTGTTAGTGGATTATACTAGTGGCCTTGGTGGACAATTTCATATGATAAGAATTATTTATTTTTATGGATTTTAGCATTATGATAATTAAGGATTTAATTTGAGTATTTTACATTGTAGGTTATGTGATTGGACTCTTAGCCTTGCATGCTCACTTAAATGAGTGTGCGGCGTTGTCACGGAACTTGGGGCGTGACAAAGAGCAAGTGAGCTTTGGTATTAGAGAAGAAGATTACATGTTCATGATGTGTTAGGTCGTGATGATGATGCAAATGACCAGATAAAGTGATTAGGTAAAGCAAAAGAATAAAAAGTAGTCTTGAAGAAAAGATGTCCCTTTTGATGTCTATTGTTGATTGTAATTGTCAATGAGAGAGAAATAAAAAGAGAAAGAGAGAGAGAGAGATAAAAGAATGTAAAACTCTTCCTGATGTGTCTCAAAGAATACTACTATTTTTTGTTGCTTGGTTCAGAGTAAGTGATTTTCAAGGGTTTGCTCTGTTTTGGGTTTTTTTTTTTCCTCTTCTGATAAGCCTTTCCTTTTCCTAGTTTTGTCAACAAAAGGGTGTGTGAAAATGCCTATGTTTAGCCATTTAGTCGTCGGAGAGATGGGGATGTGAAGTGTGATGTCTTGGATCTGAAAACCGCCATGAAAGATGGGATTTTAGGCGGCAGAGGCGAGACTATCTGCAGCGGCGGCGCCACCGACGAGAAACTCGATTTTAGCTACCATCACCGTCGCTCGCAACCCTCCTCTGTGTATATGATCTGTCTCCTTCTCTTCTTCTCTCTCTATGTAGTTTTTTTTGGTTTTGTTCATCAATGGATTCTCTCTCCTCTCTCTCTCTCTCTCTCCCAGTAAAACTCTTCCTGATGTGTCTCAAAGAATACTACTATTTTTTGTTGCTTGGTTCAGAGTAAGTGATTTTCAAGGGTTTGCTCTGTTTTGGGTTTTTTTTTTTCCTCTTCTGATAAGCCTTTCCTTTTCCTAGTTTTGTCAACAAAAGGGTGTGTGAAAATGCCTATGTTTAGCCATTTAGTCGTCGGAGAGATGGGGATGTGAAGTGTGATGTCTTGGATCTGAAAACCGCCATGAAAGATGGGATTTTAGGCGGCAGAGGCGAGACTATCTGCGGCGGCGGTGCCACCGACAAGAAACTCGATTTTAGCTACCATCACCGTCGCTCGCAACCCTCCTCTGTGTGTATGATCTGTCTCCTTCTCTTCGTCTCTCTCTATGTTGTTTTTTTTGGTTTTGTTCATCAATGGATTCTCTCTCCTCTCTCTCTCCCAAACCTCCCATGCTTCAGAGACAAAAGAGAGAGAGAAAAAAAATGTAAAAATGACGTCGTTTTGGCACCTCGAGCCATTCAAGCCAACTCATTTTCGAACTACGTAGCAGAGTTGTGGCATTAGTTACATCAAAATTTTACTTTTTTTTTTTTATAGAGTTAACGATTTTGTGCCCAATGTCATTACTACGTGTACTTCTACCTTACCCGACAATTTTATTAAAAAAATCACATTTGTTCCTTTCTACTTTATTTTTAGGGAATGAGATTTTATACCCTGTTAAAAAAAAATTGAGAGGGAGCAACATCTCTCTATCTTTTACGTGACCAAAATTGAAAGGAAGCAACATCTCCTTATCTTTTACGTGAGCAAAACCTTGCTACCAGCGGAGTCGAGATATTTGCCGCTGGAGAAACTTGCTTTGGCGCTAATGATGGCCTCCAAGAAATTGGCGCACTACTTTCATGCTCACACAATCGTGGTGTTGACCGAATTGCCTCTGAAAGCCTTACTTGAGCGAGCGGATTTCTCCGGTCAAATTCTGAAGTGGGCAGTCGAACTGGGGCAATTCGACGTCAAGTTTCAACCCCGAACTGCCATCAAAGCCCAAGCATTGGCCGACTTTGTTGTTAAATTCTCGCCTGGAATTCACCCGGTATGCCCAGTGGATCTTACCGTGGTAGTCGGGGAGGCGAGTGTAAGCCCAACGGAGATTGCACAGCAGAGTGATGTCGGCGACGCGGAACTTGCACGCCCATCCACAAAACCTTCTGGCAGAAGTGTACTTCAGCCCAGTAGTACGACGATGGACTTGGGAATAACATATTAACCTATTGGGTCCAGCACCACATCGCCAAGAAGGGATGAAGACGTGTCTGTTGAAATCATCAACGGCGAGCTTGTAGCAAACATAGCCGAGCAGCAGAGCGACCATGATCCCATCAACCTTCAAGCCTCCCAGGATCCCCCAAAATGTTGGAAACTTTTCATTGGTGAAATTTGGAAACTTTTTGTAGATGGCACCTCGGGTATAGTTTTGATCTCGCCGGACGATCTAACCATTGAACACTCCATCACACTTGGATTTCCAGCATCAAACAACGAGTCTGAGTACGAAGCACTGCTTGCCGGACTTAAAAGCGTGCTCCAATTGCACGCATCCGAGCTAATGGTCTACAGCGACTCTCAACTCGTTGTAAACCAAGTATCTGGAGTGTACGAAGCCAAAGATGACAGAATGGCCAAATACCAAGCTCTAGTGAGAAAACACATCAAGGAATTCCAAGCAATAAGGGTCCAATCTCCTAATCGAGTATCTTCCAAGACCTAGTATTAAGGACTTGGAGCAGACGGAAGGATTTTGCACCGAGCTTGGTCCCTCTTGGATGGACCCAATCATCATTTTCCTGAAAGAACAGACCCTTCCGGCCGATAAAAAGGAAGCACATAAAGTCTGGGTAAAGTTAGAGAGGTTTTGGATCTCTCTATCTGGTGCTTTATATAAGAAGTCATTCACTAGTCCGTACCTCAAGTGTGTTTATCCAAACAGCGTGGAAGCTTTCCTTTACGAGATCCATGAAGGCATGTGCAGAAGTCACATCGGGGGGAGATCTTTGGCCTACTGCACTATTTCGCAAGGATACTGGTGGCCGTGCATGCATGCAAACGCGCAGAAATATGTTAGAAAATGAAAAAAAATCCAAAAATTCACCCACTAAATTCATCATCCGGCCAGAGAACTTATCTCCCTCACAAGTCCTTGGCCTTTCGCAATGTGGGGGCTGGACATAGTGGGACCATTCCCAACCACGCCAGGCAACCGAAAGTTCTTCATTGCGGCGACAGATTACTTCACCAAATGGGTTGAAGCCGAGCCCTTAGCGACCATCAAAGAGAATGATGTCAAACGGTTTGCTTGACAGAACGTGATCACGCGGGTTGGCTCCCTCAAGGCTTTGATATCTAATAATGGCACCCAGTTTGACGGGCGGCTGTTCAGAGGATTTTGTGAGGAATTGAAAATAGAATTCTACAATTCCACCCCAGCTTACTCTCAGTCCAACGACCAAGCTGAAGCTTCGAACAAGACCATTCCAGATAGGTTGAAGAAGAGAGAAAGCCAAAGGCAAATGGGCCGAGGAACTCCCTAGTGTCCTCTGGGCATACCGGACGACTCCGAGATGCTCGACCGGAGAGACCCCTTTTGCCCTGGCATATGGCATGGAGGCGGTCATTCCATTGGAGATCAGCATGCCCACTATCTGTAGTGAAAATTTTGAGCCCGAACTGAACTCTGAAGCCATCGCCCTAGAATTAGACCTAACTGACGAGCGCCAAGAAAATGCGTTAATCCACGTGGCCACATATTAACAAGAATTGTCCAGAAAATACAACAAAACAGTGCACCCCAGACCGTTTAAAGTTGGGGACTGGGTTTTAAGAAAGGTGATGGGCAACACACTGGTGCCGGACGAAGGCAAACTAGGGGCAAACTGGGAAGGGCTGTACAGGATAATCGGTCTGGCGAGTAAGGGGACATACCACTTAGAGGACTTGGATGGCAAAAGCGTACCCCGGCCATGGAATACGACCAACCTCAAACTGTACAATTTTTAGTCTTTATCTTTTGTGTGTAATTTTTTGTGAAGGGACAAGTTTCCCCTTTATTTCTGAATGTAATACTCCATATTCCAGTGTAATAGAAATGAATTATTTATGCTTAGGAGGTTTGTTGTGTTCGAAGTAATGTAGTGAACGAGGGGTAACTACCTCTAAAGCCAAGATGATTTAAAAGAGTTAATGATTTGCTCAACTCTAGAATTTTAGCCGAGATGTTTTATCCCGGCTAAAGAGTTGATGATTTGCTAAACTCTGAGGTTTTAGCTGAGATGATTTACCTCGGCTAAAAGAGTTGATGATTTGCTCAATTATGAGGTCTTAGCCGAGATGTTTTATCCTGGTTAACGAGTTGATGAATTGCTCAACTCTGAGATTTTAGTCAAGATGATTTACCCCGGCTAAAAGAGTTGATGATTTGCTCAACTCTGAGGTCATAGCCGAGATGTTTTATCCCGGCTAACGAGTTGATGAATTGCTCAACTCTGAGGTTTTAGTCGAGATGATTTATCCCGGCTAAAAGAGTTGATGATTTGCTCAATTCTGAGGTCTTAGCCGAGATGTTTTATCTCGGCTAACGAGTTGATGAATTGTTCAACTCTGAGATTTTAGCCGGGATGATTTACCCTGGCTAAAAGAGTTGATGATTTGCTCAACTCTGAGGTCATAGCCGAGATGTTTTATTCCGGCTAATGAGTTAATGAATTGCTCAACTCTGAGGTTTTAGCCGAGATGATTTACCCCAACTAAAAGAGTTGATGATTTGCTCAACTCTAAAGGAGTTGATGATTTGCTCAACTCTGAGGTTTTAGCCCAGATTATTTACCCTGGCTAAAAGAGTTGATGATTTGCTCAACTCTGAGGTTTTAGCTGAGATGATTTACCCCAGCTAAAACAGTTGATGACTTGCTTAACTCTGAGGTTTTAGCGGAGATGATTTACCCTGGCTAAAAGAGTTGATGATTTGTTCAACTCTGAGGTTTTGGCCGAGATGTTTTATCCCAGCTAACGAGTTGATGATTGCTCAACTCTAGAATCTTAGCCAAGATGTTTTATCCCGACTAAAGAGTTGATGATTTGCTCAACTCTAGAATTTTAGCCAAGATGTTTTATCCCGGTTAAAGAGTTAATGATCTGTTGAACTCTAGAATCTTAGCCGATGTTTTATCCCAGCTACAGAGTTGATGATTTTCTCAACTCTAGAATTTTAGCCGAGATGTTTTATCCCGGTTAAAGAGTTGATGATCTGCTCAACTCTAGAATCTTAGCCGAGATGTTTTATCCAGGCTAAAGAGTTGAAGATCTGCTTAACTCTAGAATTTTAGTTGAGATGTTTTATCTCGGTTAAAGAGTTGATGATCTGCTCGACTCTAGAATTTTAGCCGAGATGTTTTATCCTAGCTAAAGAATTAAAGATCTGCTCAACTCTTGAATTTTAGCCGAGATGTTTTATCCCGGCTAAAGAATTGATGTTGTGTACAACTCATATTCATGTCGAGATGTTTTGCTCGCTCTATCCGACTGTCACATGCCAGGCAAGAATAGTACGGTTGCAAGATGGACAACAGCAAAACATTGCAAGAGTACAAGCAAAATGAGGACTTTTCATTGATTGGAAAATTTGGTACATGCAGTGGGGCTTGTAGCCCGATTACAAAATTCAAACAAAAATGAAAAGAGACAAGTCTAAACTATGCTAACGGGGAGAGGTCGGCAAACTCATCCCCGGCTCCTTCTGTCGCGACCTCTAGGTCAACAACAGCAGCCTTTTCCTTCTTGCCAAGCTCCTGCTGGCTACCCTTGTCCTCGGCTTCTTTTTCTGCCTCTTCTTGCAAAGCGTCGAAGACTTCGTTGGCGTAAGGAATCAGGTAGACCGGCAGGAAGGCCAGGGAAGGAGAAGCAAACACCTCGATCTCGAATCCTTGGCTGAGTTTTTCGCAAGCGGCCTTCCAACCGGACTTGAAATAAATGTCCTTGGTGGCTTCGAATTGCTTGGTGTAGTTGTCCTCGGTCTCCTGGAAACCGAGATTGTTGGCCTCATCCACGGCGGCCTTCTTCGCTTCTTTTATGGCTGCGAGTTGAGCTTTCAGCTCGTCTCTCTCTTGCTTGGCCCTGCCAAGCTAGCCAAAGAGTCTTGCGTTGTCAACATTGGCCATTTCAAGTGAAGCCTTAGACCTCCCAAGCTCGGTTTCCAGATTCGTAACCAGATTGGTGGCATCGGTCACCTTTTGCCGGAGTTTATGAATCCGGTCCATCAAGAGATGTTGCTTCTGGATGGCCTGTAAGAGGACGTGTTAGAGTTCAAATAAGAAGAGTAACCATGAAAACACTTGAACAAATTTGAATAAACGTACAGAACTCCTACCCGGGTCATAGATTTAACCTAGGACTTGACGAGCCGGGTGTCGGGCACATGGTCACTGCCGGTCACATCGCTCGACAGAAGTAATGCTTTGGTCAAGTCAAAGGCCAGGAGATGTTCTTTATCGCCTTTGACCGAGGCATTGGCTGAGATCTCCTTATCCCAGTGTTTCAACTGTGGCTGCCATAGGAGAGTGGGCTCAGATCCCTCCGCCAGTTGCGCGATGCTCAACTCGGCCACAAGCTCGGTAGTTAGGTCGGCAAAACGAGGCCTTTTTCCCGCTCAGCGACTTTCTTTGCTAGTCAGCGCCGTAGTGGTCGACGCCAAGGCAATCACGGTCCCAGATGTTTGATCGGTTGTTGAGGTACGGAGAGGGGGAATGCTTGGTAACTCGGTTGATGTGGCAATGATGAGATTCTTGATGCAGCTCCGTTTGGCCATTTCCTCTTCCTCGGTTAGCCAGATCAGAGGTACGTCTGGAAGCATTGGATCAGGCGGTGGGGATGGTGCTCACAGAAAGTCGGTAACTCTACTTCTGTAAGGTGTCGTGTATCGATAGCTCGGTACGTAACCGAGAAGGTCGTGGCAATTTCGGTGACGATACTATAGCATGGCTCTAAGGGCGGCCTCATCTAGGTTGAAGTAATTCGCTTGTAAGGCTTCGATAGCTGCAAGGAAAAGAGCAATTAGTACAAAATATTAAACGAAAGTAATTTGACTGGTCAGTGAGCACGGCTTACATATTGAACCGAAGTTTTTGCTGATGTACCAGCCAGGCACATCAGCCGTCTCAAAATTCCCGGACACCCAAAAGAAGTCGTCATCATTCATATCTTTATCTCGGGTGCCGGTTACCAACTTTTCCTTGCCCAGTATAATCTTCAAATAGTAGTTAAACCCGTCGGCTGTGTGCCCGAGGGTGTACTGGTGCAAGATCTCGGCTAACCCCAGGTTTAAGCCAAGTCGGTTGTTCAGCTCGGCTACCCCATTTATTATTTTGTATGTATTGGTCGAAACCTGTGTCGACACTAGCCCGGTACGCCTCAAGAACTCACATATTAGGGGCTGAACAGGGAAGTGTAAACCTCCCTCAATTATGGACAGCACAGTGAAGGGGCATTGATCCAGTCTACCCCAAGGTGTGGTGTCTTCTACACCGAGCTCAAGGTGGACGTCTTCAGGGACGCCATACTCCTCCCAGAACATGACTAATGCTCCCGACATGTTAACGAGGAAGCGGTAACGCCCCATGTAAATCTGGCTTGTTTCAATACAGCGGTTTTGGTTTGACAAAGTTTCGTGCGATGGCTGCTCGGCCTTTGAAAGCCCTGGTGTTGGTGTCTGGTCCCTTAGGATTCTGCAGTAAAAGTCAAGTGTAAGTGGAAGCGCAATCGCGCAAACGAGCTTGACTTTAGCTTGGACACATGAAGTGCCACATCACCTCAGTCACAGTGGTATATCCAGAAGCTCGGTCGCTCAAGCGGACCAGATATTAGCCCAGTCGAGCAATCTAGCATTCTGTTACCTTGGTTCCTACACAAGTCTCACAAACTTGCAACTTGCTCGGTTTTGGTATTTTTTGGGATCAAATGAAGACCTGGAGCCCGGTCTGCCCCAGATCCTCGCGTGTTCATCACAGAAGATGATGAACAGTTGAGGGAGAAGGGGCAGAGCTGGTTTTTGGGGGCTACATCCTAAGTTAACTTCATTCAAAGTCCTAAAACCTACTATTACCAAGCCCTAGACTCAACTATGACAATCACATGCCCAATTGTACAGTAAGAACACGAGTAATAGAAGAAGAGCGGAGGAGAGTCGAAGACTTACAGGCTGGGGATCGGATGGTAGCTTGAAGCAGTGAGACGGGGGCCCTCAGCGACAGCAAAGGTGTGGAATGTACTTGCGTGGATGCTCTAATCTCCATAGGATGAGTGGGAGCAAGACCTCTCAATCATAGGGTGGTTTTGCAGGTGAAGACGAACAGAATAAGAAAGGGAATGAGATGAGGGATGATGAGTATAAAAAGGAAAAAGAAGTGCCAAAATTCGAACGTGAAGAGGCGGCGGGGTTGGCTGTTCGAGGCCAATGAATGAATGATGCGTGTTTGTAATGATGGCAGCGTCAGTACTAAAGAGACAGGTTGGCAAGTCGAGGCACCGACCGAACAAGTCAAGAGACCGAGCAGGGGGATTAGTGCGGTTAATGTCTTGCGGTATAAGGCGGGGCAGAGGATCGACCCCGGCCGGAGCATGTAATCCCAGTCACGCTAGTGCGAACGGAATTAAGGGGCAATTGAGAGGGAGATTTCATAATCTGGCTTTGGGCCGTGGTAATGGCCGGGCTAAAATTGGTCCAAGCGTGTTTGGGTCGAGCTGGGCTGGGCCGATCCAGGGGGAGTTTGCTCGGTTAAAGTCCAGGCCCGATTTGGCTGGGATAATTCTCTGCCAGCCCGGTTCGTATTGTTCGTTCGGCGAGCAAGATCCTCTGCAGATCGGCCCAACCGAGCAAGAGCTCGGTCACAACGGAGGGCTACTAAGCTCGGTCATAACGGAGCTCGGCTAGGAACACTGTTTCACAAAGTAATACGGTGGTAGGAAGCTGGGGTAGCACCGCCTAGCTGTCCGTTCTCGCCAACGTCGTTTGGCAGTTTGATTAGGTGGTGTTTAGCTGTATTTGCACTGACACGTGAGAGAGCGGGTCCCCGCGTCAAAGAGCGAATGGTCACAGAGGTACGCCCAGAAAGTATATAAACGTGACTACGCCCCCCATGCGGAGGATGGAACATCTTTTGGTGAGAAAAACACTAACACATTGTCTTCTCTCTCTTTGAGTGTGAGCTGACTTGATCGTCGGAGGGGTTTTCTGGCAACGCACCACCGGGTAGCTCACCCTCATTGTGTTCGCAGGTCGATCGGAGGAAGGCGCAACTTGGACGTGAGGAATACGGGTGATAACGAATATTTGGCTCCCGTACAGTAATTGTCAATGAGAGAGAAATAAAAAGAGAAAGAGAGAGATATAAAAGAGTGTAAAACTCTTCCTAATGTGCCTCAAAGAATACTACTGTTTTTTGTTGCTTGGTTCAGAGTAAGTGATTTTCAAGGGTTGCTCTGTTTTGGGTTCTTTTTTTCCTCTTCTAATAAGCCTTTTCTTTTCCTAGTTTTGTCAACAAAAGGGTGTGTGAAAATGCCTATGTATTAGCCATTTAGTCGTCGGAGAGATGGGGATGTGAAGTGTGATGTCTTGGATCTGAAAACTGCCATGAAAGATGGGATTTTAGGCGGCGGAGGCGGGACTATCTGCGGCGACGGCGCCACCTGCGAGAAACTCGATTTTAGCTACCATCACTGTCGATCGCAACCCTTCTCCGTGTGTATGATCTGTCTCCTTCTCTTCTTTTCTCTCTGTGTTGTTTTTTTTGGTTTTGTTCATCAATGGATTCTCTCTCCCCTCTCTCTCTCCCTCTCCCAAACCTCCCATGCTTCAAAGACAAAAGAGAGAAAAAAAAATGCCAAAATGACGTCGTTTTGACACCTTGAGCCATTCAAGCTAACTCATTTTCGAGCTACATAGCAGAGTTATGGCATTAATTACGTCAATTTTTTTTTTTAGAGTTAACGATTATGTGCCCAATGTCATTACTACATGTACTTCTACCTTAGCCGACAATTTTATTAAAAAAATCACATTTGTTCCTTTCTACTTTATTTTTTAGGGAATGAGATTTTATACTCTGTTAAGAAAAATTTCAAACACAAACAAACAAGTTTGCAAATGGGCACATGACAAAAACTACATACAAATATAAAATATTGTATTAACATAAAACTTGTTTGAACAAATACAAATTCTAATTTACAATCCATGTTTTGTCTCAACAATATCAAACACAACAAAATAGACTCAATAAATGGAAAACAAATTGACCATCCACCAAAACTCACAGGTCAACGTGGAGCTGAAGCAGCAAAATCACACAGCTTCTTCAAACTCTTATCCTCAAAACTGTAGCGCATCGCCTTAAAGCAAAAAACCACATTCATATACAAGAGACAGACTCAATGTATTGGAAGGAATGAAACCAGGAATACATAAAAGAATCCTCAACCATGCCATTACCATCATAATGCTCTGCACCAACATCACATATCTTCTCGAAACTCTCATGACCAAGATTGTACCGTAAAATCTTACCCGGTATGTGCAACACCATAAACGAGTCCTCGTCATCTTTTTTCTCTCCTACAATCGAAAGCATAGCGAACAAGTAATACATTGTGTCCCGCGAGATCCTCTGCATCATCTGGGGAAACGCAACTCTAACTGAACCAAGATCAACGTGGTACTTCACAAAACAGCCAGAGTAATCTCTCTCTATCTCATAAACATCGAATTGAGTCCTTGGACCGTATATCTCAACAAAATGCAAATGATCGTTCGACTCCCCGTAATACCCAAATGGCCTCCTTTTCCAATCCCCGTGAGGAATCAGAGGCATTGGAATAGTTCTAACACGCTCGTCCTCCATGTTGAAATACATGAGTCCCCCAATGAGTTGAACCAGTTAATCGCACCGTTCCAATAGACCCCGCTACGAAATTCAGAATTTCGATTAGCGGTGAAAGGTTCGCCACAAGCCCTCCAGGAGCCGGTCTCAGATGAGTAAATCTCAAATTTGATAATAGAGCTTGTTCTGATCAGACTCAACCGACAAGGGTGATGCTATGGTACATTTGGATGTACCATACATCAGTTATGAGATTATGTGATTTCAGATCATAATTAATATCATATAAATCATAACTATTCTCATATTAACTCATAACTTAGTTATATTTAGTTATTTATATATACCCTATTATCTCATAACTATCATATAACTAAATTAATTTAATAATTTAATTTTGAATTGACAACCGGTCACCGGTTGCCAAACAAGCAAAGTAATCAGAATTCCAAGAGTCCCAAGTCAGTTGCCTTCCTCTCTTGCTCTGGTTCGTGCTCTTGCTCCTCTTCTCCTCCCTCCTCTCTTCCACCGTAGTTGTCGAAGTCCAACGGTCAAGCGTCGAGGCCACCATTCTTCACCTTTCTCTTCTCTTCCACCATAGCGAGCGATTCCGCGATGGCCAAAGACCCTTGCTCTTCACCTTTCTCTTCTCTTCCACCATAGCCGAAGCTTCCGCAATGGCCAAAGACCACCAGCCCCGTCGGCGATCCACGCCACCGTTGTTGAAATCTTCTTCACAAGCCATCACTCTGTTCCCATCTCCACCATGGGTTTGTCAGCAAATATTTTCCCTTCTAGTCGAATTGAAAATTTACAAGAGCTCTCTTCTGTAGGTCAGGTATGTTCCTATTTACAGCCACCCAAGATAGCTGTGCCATTGGGGCTTTGATTTCAAAACCCTAACCCTTATTGAATATCTAATATTAAGGTTTGTTCTCAGTCAAAATTAACATCTGTAACCACCCAAGATAGGGCTTTGATTTCAAAACCCTAACCCTAAAAAGTGATTTTTGGCACCATCTATGACTGATTTTGTATCTCAAAAAATATACATTTTTATATAAAGAAATGATATTCATACTCTTTCTTTGTTAATCATTCTTTGTAATTGTTGATATTAGAAACTTCAGGAGATTATAAGATTAGATGATATCAAAATAATAAGTTTAGCATATATAAGATTAGATGGTGCCAAAAATTAAGTATACAAACTATTTCTTTGTATAAATTTTCTCTTACACAAAAACAATAAGTCGACCCATCATCACTATGAGATTATGTGGTAAAATAATTAGTGTCTCTAATATTATTGTAACATTATTGTGACACCAAATGGTTTGAAAATTTTATTTAATAGTAATTATTAAGCAGCCCATAATGGTGGCTGTGATTAATTAAGAGTGGTAGGCTTTGACGGAAAGTGGTGAATATTTAGGTACATAGTTGTTAAAGATTATTAGCAAGTTTAGCAATAGGTTATTTTAATTGAAAAATCAAAAAGTTATTATTAAAAAATTAACTATTATCTCTATTTTTTTTATGTCTTTTTGTAAAAATTAAAAAAATCAACTAAAATAGTATATTCCTAAAACAACTCTAAGATAATATTTGTTTAAATAATATCTATTATATAAGAAAAATGTTGATAGGTTTTTTAAGTACAATGTCCCAATTTTTTATTATTATTATTATTATTATTCTTATATTCATTGCCGCAACATTCACCGAATTTTGCTCGAATTGTGCGAACAAGATATTCATTTGGATAATTCAGACACGACAAAATTCGGTGAATCAAACATTATTCTATTCGTTTTTAGTGAATAAATGTCTAATCCTATACCTAGTGTATTAAAATTTTTGAAAAAAAAAATTGAGTTATACTAGATGTCTATCTATGGTCATGGCTTTTCTCCGGTCTTTCATCAGAGAAAGTATTGTTAGGCCTTTTGAGTCTCATTTTGATAATTTAAATCGTTTATATTTTAAGGTTCATCGAGGATATTATCTTTGTAAAAAATCAAGTCAATCAGATAATAACAACTATGTGTTTGAATCAGTTTTGTATGGGAAAAAAATGAACAATGAGAAAATAAATAATTCATACAAAATTGATTCGAACATGTGATTTTTTTTATCCGATTAACTTAATTTTTTGTAGGAATAATATATTCAACGAATCTTAAAATGTAGACAGTTTAAATTACCGAAACCGAATTCAAAATTGGGCCCATTAGGCCGCACTGGAGACAATCCAATCCCTCTCTCTCTATATATATACTATTATAACTCCAAAACGCAGTCATCTTATTAAGGTTGAGAGTGGCAATTCTCTTTTCTCATCTTTTTTATTTTGTTTAATTTTTGTTAATATGTGTTACAATATGGTTGGTTTATAAATTAATTATATATTTTTAAAATAAAATTTTAAATTTAGTTATTCCTTAAATTATGTTATTATAATTGGAATAAAATCATTATTCATTCTTTATGCATCCTTTATTAAATTATAATATAAAATAAAATTTTTAATTTAAATTCTACTTTAACTTATGTTATTACAATTAGAATGAGATGAATATTTGTATGTGTTATAATGATATGTTATAATATTATTAGTCTAAACATAATATGTTATTAAATAAATGTAAATTATAAGGGCTTGAACAATAAATTTTTGTAATACAAATATATATATATATATATATATATATTTATATTTTTTTTTTTTTGAAAAAAACAAAAATTTTATGAAAAAGTA
>NW_021024849.1:2409025-2443653 GCF_004153795.1 Camellia sinensis
GAAGCTGTTATGTGGACAATTAATGACTTTCCTGCATATGGAAACTTGTTTGGATGGATTACGAAAGGTTATTTAACTTGTCCCATATGTAACAAGAATACATCCTCACAACTGTTGAAAGGTAAGATAGGGTACACAAGTGCTCACCGTTACCTACCTGATGACCGCCCTTGGCGTAGGAGCTGACTTTGTAACTGTAAGACTGAGTTCATATCAAGACCTTTAGAGTTATTAGTGGAACAAATCTTAGAACAATTGGACTCAGGTATATACAGAACATTTGGAAAGTATCCAACCAATAAGAAAAGAAAAAGGAAAAATACACTATTGAATTAGGAAAAAAAAAAAAAAAAGCATCTTATTTGAGTTGCCATGTTAGAAAACACTTAAACTCCGACATAACCTTGATGTTATGCAGATAGAGAAGAATATATGTGATAGTTTTCTTGGAACATTATTGAGTATAGACGGAAAGAACAAAAACACAAAAAAAGCACGTATAGATTTGGAAGATTTGAAAATAAGCAAGGAGTTGTACTTAAAGCGGCATGTCGATGGGTCTTTTGAGCAGCCCTCAGCATTGTACACTTTGTCCTCAGATGAAAGACATGGTTTCTACGAATTTTTGAAGTCAATTAAGTATCCTGATGGTTATGCGGCAAATGTATCAAGGTGTGTCAGCAAAAAAAGGTGACAAGTTAACAGGCCTAAAAAGTCATAATTGTCATGTCCTTCTGCAACGACTTGTTCATATTGCAATGCATGGATATCTTCACAATGATATTTGTGTCGCATTATTCAAGTTAGAAAATTTCTTCCAAGAGCTTTGCTCAAAGACATTGATGGTGAAGGATTTGGAAAAATTAGAAGATCGCATAGTACTCATACTGTGTAGGCTAGAAAAAAATTTCCCACCAACGTTCTTTGATATGATGGTCCATTTGGCCATTCATTTGCCATGTAAAGCCATTCTTGGTGGGCCTATGCAATATGGGTGGACATACCCCAATAAAAGGTACTTACTAACTTCTTAATATACTAGAATAGTTATATAACAGCTTGGGTTCGACCCGACCCTTCCATGTTTTTGGATCCGGCATCTGATACTGTTTATCGTTGTCTATACTCCTTTTTGTCTTCTTATTGTTGAGTTGGTTGTTTGGAGTTATGGGTTGTGTTGTGAACAGGTCGGTAGTTCGTTTTTCAAGGAGTTCATGTTTGTTTTTCTTCAGGTGCACTCAAGCAGTCTTTCCTTCGCTCGAGCAGTCTTTGGGTTCTCTCAATACTTTTACAAGTATACAAAACTACTGGGAGTAAAGTGTTCTTCGCTCGAGCGGTCTTCTGCAGTATGGAAAACTTTTGGGAGGGGGGTCATTGTACATTCGAGCCGTGTTTTGGTCACTCGAGTCGTATTACTTACTTGTGTCTGACGCTCGAGCGGTGGTTTAGTCACTCGAGCAGTTTATGCGTATATCAGATCAAGGAAACGTCATTTTCTATCACTTTTTATTTTCACTCTCTCTCTCTAAAATATCCCAAAACCTAATTTCTTCACTCTTTCTTTCTCTCTAGTTGTTGTCTAAACCCTTCCATACACCCTAATCCATTGATTCCAACACCATAGTGCTTTGGAGTAAAACGTAGAGCTCATAGAGGAGATTAATCTAATCGGAGAAGATTTTTTTTTCGGCTTTACCAAACTTTGACACTTGTTCTCTTCTTCTTCTAATCTTGAGATAGGGATTTCTTCAACTTTTGTATGATTCTTAGCCTTGTTATTTGCTCTTTAAAAGGGGATAGTGATTGAGAGTTATGGATTTTCATTTAGGATTTTGATTTTGAAAATTAGAAAGATGGGTTTTCAAATGGGTTCTTGAGAAGGGTTGTAGGAATGAGTATATTGTTGAATTGTGTTGAAATATTAGAAATTTCACCTAAAAATGGGTTTTTAAAAGTAAAAGATGTCTTATTAGAAATCATTGGTGTATGACCTATGAATGAAGGGGAAAGATGTTGGATTTTGAAAAAATAAAATAAATGTATCTATTGATGATGAGAATGGAGTTGGATATGCATTATCACTTCCATTTTGAGATTATGAAATTATAATTGTTATTGAAAATTTATCTGTTGTATAGAGATATCTGTTTTGGCCTATCGGTGGATGATAGCTTTGGTTGTTGTAGAAATTGCATGAGGATTATGTTAATTGAAATGAACTACTTATACATTGTGTATTGAACATTGTTTCATGCTTAATACTTTGAAATGTATCGTTTTGAGAAAAATGGGTGAATACCCTGGTGGATCTAGTTAGAGGGTGTGGTTATGGTTTTATTATGTTGGCCTATGTGTCCTTGATGAAAGTCCAGAAACCGCCGCAATTAGGTGCTGATCCTTCTGGTTAGTGTAGACATCCCATTTTTAACTGCCCTTAAGACTTGGGTTCCTCAGGTTGAACACTTGATGATGAAATAATACGCTGTGCAATCATTCAATTTCCTTAACAAAAAGCTTCGGTTTTGAGTTTCAGAACCTAAAGCCTTGCACTCCCTTGGGACCAAAACCTAATTTTTTTCTCACCTGACCACTTAGAGGCCTGCTAGCCAACATGTGGTCCGCAGGCCAATTTTATTGGCCGGCCGTCCCCTTCCATGGCAGGCCAGTCGGCTGGCAATGTTTAGTGGCGAGCAGATATTTGCTGCTAGCTGTCCCCTCCATGTGCATGCCTTGCACCCCCTGGCTCAATTCAGATATTTCTGACAAAGAAACCTGTTTTTCTATAAATAGATGACCACCCCTTATGATTTTAAGTTAGAAAAATTTGCCAAGTGCTCGAAACTTACCAAACACTCTCCTTCTCTATCTTGCACTATACATACACTATACATACACTTCCTAAGCCAAAAATTTGAGGCTTTTTGCTGAGATTATTGAGCCAAAATTTCAGCTCTTGAGGGTGAACACTTTGGTGTTTTTGAACCAAAAAGTATCTTCTCTTCAAAGGTATAACTTTTGCCTTGTTTAAGCTACTCTTCCCTACTCATTTCTTGCTATTTTTCACACTGTTTTGGACTAGTTTTGTGGGCTGAAACTTGTGATTTAAGAGCTATCAAAGGTAGAGGGGTTAACCACCCTTTGTTGAACTTTCTCCCATAGCTTGTATCCTTGTGTTTCCCACTTGTTTCTTTACTTTTAGCTACTTATTTTCAGCATTTTAAGAGACTAAAACATGTGATTTTAAGGTCCAAAAAGTGAAGGGGTTAGCCACCCCTCCTTTGGCTTGCTTACTAGCTTTGTTCTTCTCTTCTTTTACTTGTTTTTTCTAGCTTTTCGAACTAATTTTTAGCACTGTTTTTGTTATTTTAGGGGTTGTTTAGTATGTTTACTTAGTTATGCTTTGAATACCATGCTTATATTGTTGTAAAGTCCTCATGGATTTGGGGGTTTAGGCCTTGGACACCAATCCATTTGAGTTGATAACTTTTCATTCATTATTTTTTGTATCAATACTCATACTTATGATCATCATCTTTGCCTAATCATCTCTACAACCTCCCTCCTTTCTTTTTTTTCTTTGATTAAGAGTTGTCTCAAACACTTGGTTGTTGTTCAAGGCATGAGAATGAGACTTTCCATGCTTAGATTCATTACCAAGGCATTACATCTCTCTCTCTCATGTTAAGCACAACCTTTTGTTTGACACTTCCCTTTATTGCTTTTTGCACTTAGTGGACATAATGATCTCTTTTGGACAAAAATGACTAAAAAATGGTAAGGTAATGTAAAAGAGAATAAAATTGGAACAAAAGAGGCAAAATATAATAAAATTGAGTTAGGATTCAATCAGGCGTTATATTGAACCTATTGCGTCTCGAATCATTACATACTCTTTAGTGATGTCATGATTCAAGAAGCAATGTCTACCACTTCCTTGAGGTAACTCATTAAATAGGGGAATGGTTGTGTTGGTCCTTTATTTCCATTTATTGACCCTTTGTCCTATCGGTTCATAGATCATCATGCAATAACTTTGTGAATATTGATGATTTGCGAACCGAATCTACCCCTTCCTTGATTAGTTTTATGATAGGGAAAGGCATAGGAAAATAAACATCTCCTGAAAATACTCTGTTTTTGCTTTGTTTTGATTCTGTGACAGCAGGGCAGAACCAAAAAATAGTGGCCAGCCGGCCACTTATTTGTCCGACCGACCACTTCTCAAGACCGGTCGACCACCTGTTGTTGTACAGGCAGTGGTATTTTTCTTGCAGAACAGAGCAGAAGTTGAGGTAAAAATAGAATAATTTTCTGACTGCAAATAGAACAAAATCTGGCAGCAAACAGAGAAGTTTCCGGGAGGATGTTCTCATTTGTGTGCACGTGGTTCCTCATGTCCCGTTCCATTAAATTAGATTTTAATAATTAGTGTGTTGTACTTAATTAATTATTTTAATTCGGATTTGTAATAATTAATTAATTTAGCTTATTCATTTATTTGATGTTATAATAATTAGCAAAATAGGATATTCATTCGGACCCTCTTCTGTGAGGGCAAATTGTAAACACTTGCAAATATTTGTATGTCTTCCAACCCCCATTTTCTTTCTCCTTGTTATTTACTTGCTTACGATGGTTGCATTTCATGTTTTGGTTTCATATCATTACCATGTGTAAAATGCCCATGTTTGCATGCATCAGGTTTGGTTAATCGTTCTAACATTGTTATCATTACTTACTTACTTGAATACATGCACTATCGCATACTTTGAGTTAAGCCATATGTCATGTTAATAAACCGAATCTAGTAGTTGCATTTTGTATGTGTTGCATTAGTCATTTGCATATTAAAGCATGCATTTTTTTAATTATTTTATTTTCTTTGGCTTGCCGTGGAGTACTAGGTGAGCATTTCTTACCATAGTATATTGCATGTATGTTAGTGTTGCTATATCAAGCATATTACCATGAGACTAAGTAATTATTTGATATACCTCCTGAATGCTTGTGGATGAAGGCTAATTTGCTTAAGTTGGGATGATCCTGATATTAGTATATATGAGTCTACTTTTTCAAGTGGCACATATCCAAAAATTCTTTCCAAACCAATATGAAAACAAGCATTCCAAAGTGGGCGAAGTAGTCTATACTTGTGTGCCTCGCATAGTAATGTTTAGCATTAAAATCATAATAAGAGCATATAATGTACATAAAAATCACATCATGATTAGTAGATGCCGATTTTTGATCGGGTGAGTGGGGTGCTAAATTCATGACCTTCCCCTCTCAAATCTAAGTTCCTGAGCCGAGACACTTTGGTGATGATGGACAAGTGGCCTTTGGCACGAGTCACGGGTGTAGACGTCCCTGAATGTCCCGGGAGGGAGATCCCCCCCCCTCTCCCGTTTTGTTCATTGGGCTCACTACAGTTCAGGACTCAAAGTCACGGTCCTGTATCTAATCTCGTAGAGTGCAATGCAAGACCGATGAATCATCAAAGAGTCCAAATCCGGCAAATCATTTTTGAAAACAAATTTTTTGAAAGAAGTGCCAAACATGGACTGCTTTGTCAGATACAAAGTCGCTACCTAAATATTTATTTTGGGGGAATTTAGGAGACCCTGACTCGTTGTCTAAGGCCACGTGTCCGTCATCACCAAAGTTGCCTCGGCTCGGGAACTTGGGTACGATTGGGGAAGGTCACCTCGTGAGCACCCCCGCTCGTCCGATCAAAGATCAGCCTCTACTAACCATAATATCTAGTTTTGAAAACATTATGCGTTCTTATTCCGATTATTAGCCTAGATTTACTACATGATGCGCACAGCATACAAGTATAGACTGGATCGCCTGAATTGGAACAAAACATTTCATGTTTGTTTTTGAAAGCGGTTTGCTACTCGCAAGTAGGCTAAAATGTAAATTTACCACCCTTAGGTGGGCTTAGAAAACAAGATGATTTGCCACTCTCAAGTGGGCTTAAAACTCACAATTGATGAATTGTTCCAATCCAAATAACCCAACCTTCACCTATAGGCATTCAGACAGTTATATCACATAAGCAGATAGCCTCATGGTAAGCATGCTATCATGGCAGTCACTCACACACATGCAACGATGCTAAAGCATAAAACTTACCGAATATTCCAAGCCAAAGAAAGAAGCTTAATTAGAAATCATGCATGAATCCTAACTATACAGAAATGCCTAATGCAACACATGTAGGAATGCAACTACAATAGGCTCGGCTATTCTAAAGATGGCATGTGAAATGCTACAGCTAACACATATTCAATTTGGAATTGAAATACAAATGCAGTTAGTATGATGCGCTGAGCCCGGTGCATGCAATACAGATGAATGAATGCAAACATGCGAGCATAAGTATGCTAATTGAAACATGCCCTAATCTAACCATCATAAGCTGGTAAATAAAAGGGAGAAAGACGTGGGGTTTGAAGACATACATCACACACACGCACACTTATTACAACATTGGCCCTCTCTCGAAGGGTCCGAATAAATAATACAGTCCGAATAAGTACAAAATCCTAATTAATTAACAAATTAACTAGGAAAGCGAATAAATTAGCATGCAAGCTATGGACCGCCTCGGCTCTGTTCCAAATGATGAATGATACATGCTCGAGTTGCCTTCGTCGGGAAATTCTTTACGATGCCCCGGTTTGCCTCTGTTCGCAATTGTTCTCGGAATATTGTGCAAAGCTCCAGAAGGCTACTGATTTCTGATTTGCTGCAATAGAGAGCAACAAAGGGGCATGGCAAAGTATTTTCACATATGTATGCATGACCACTCTTCAGGGAGTGTAGTCCTCGATCCTCGTGCCACCAATCACGCTTCTCGATGCATGATGGCCGAGGAGTCGAATTGCACGACTCAATGTGAAATGAATGTACATGAAGACACAACAAGACCTAAACTCCATCATGGGTAATCCAGAGTGTCGGCGACAGGGAATTGAGACACGCTCCGTCACTCGGAGTACGAAGCATCCCTCGTTTCCTGTGCTTGGGCTAACTCCTATCCCAAACACAATGCAAATGAGATGGCATACACAATGCGACTAACATACAAACTAGCATACGCAATGCTATGAAATGGCATACACAATGCTCGATGTAACATGGCATACACAATGCTCTAACATACAACCTAGCACACGCAATGCTAAGGACTGAAATGTCATACACAATGTACCATGGACTTACACCAACACGAGTGGACCTCAGCCACACTCACATCAGTGGCCATTAGATGAAAATGAGACAACCAAAATGCCTGCACACCTGCATGCAAACCGAGGACTGAACCTAAGGCATAAAATACCACCCTACCAAGGCATGACAAGGGATGCAAGGTGGCATTCAAACATGTAAATTTCAGCACTGAAACATGATGCTAAATGGTCCCGAAACATGGAAATATGGCACCCGATGCATGGAATAAGCCCCGAAACTCAAAACTAGGCACATGCATTGAACCACAAGTATACAAAGCAAGCATTATTTGATCATGAAGTCAAAAGAGAGAGCCAAGGAAGTCCCAAAACGTGCACATTTCTAGTTTAGAGCATGGCCAAAAGATGCTAACATGATGGACTAAAATAGCATGCAACATTGGCTAACAAGCATGGTTTACATGGCATGTATATGAAGCAAATGAGAACTCATCAAACCAGCCAAAAACAGTGAATAAAACATGTCAAAACATGCCCAAATAATCACTGAAATGCAGCCAATGCATGAAAAAATGAGGGACTTCTTTGGAAGGCCATTCAAGGGGTTGCTAAGCACATATAAGATAGACACTTAGCATGACCAAACCAACTCTTAAAATGAGTTACGACAGCCCTAAAACTCACAAAATTGGCCCTGAAATCAGTTAAGGAAGCATACGATGAAAGGCCCCCTCAAAAGGCCTTGAATGGAATTGTTCTACACATGCACTATAGACATAAAATATGATCAAAAGGGCCCTGGACAGACTTAAGGAAGACCTTAAAACCCACAAAATTGGGTCCAAAAAGTGACTCCAATGCATGCAAAATAGAGCCCCTTTGGAAAGCCAATGATGCTAGTAAAGAAAATGAGGGGTCAGAGGGTCACCCCTCTATGATTTCAAAGCTCAAAACCTCATTAAAGCCACTAAAAATCCCCTGGATTTCAGTGGCTAAGAGGCCAAAACAAGTCCAATGCAAAATGCTCTAATGCATAGCCCTAAATATGAAGGAATGAAGCATACAAGGAAGGAGATGACTCCAAACAGAAAAGTGGCCTCAAGAAAAATTAAATAGGAGGTCAAAATAAGGCTTTTTCCAGTTTATGACAAATCTCGAAAATGTTCACAAGTAAGGCTAAAGTATGATGCAAAAACAGCCCTAAAAGAGAGATAGACGGTAAGGGGAAGTAGATGACCTCAAACAGCAAAGTGCCCTTAAACAAAGTTGAAGAGGAGCTCAAAATATAACACTTTCTAGTTTATCACAAAGCCCAGAAATACTTGCAAGTGAAGCTAAGTAATGAAGCAAAAAAATACAAGTTTAAGGGAAATAGACACTTACCCTTGAAGAGGCGACCTCCAGCAGCTTTTGGACCAAGTTGGTGACCTTTCAACCTCTGAAAATGACTTCCAAGGTGCTGGAATGGATGATGGAGGTGTGGTGCTAAGGGTTGTAGTGCAAATGGACCAAGAAAATTAGGGTTTTGGAGCTTGGAATAGTGACAATGGAGGAGGGAGGTTATATGCCTTAGTAAATTTTGTTCAACCTTCTGATATGAAGCCAAGCCTCTCCTTTATAGAGGAGAGGCTCCAAAATATCCAAAAAGGTCCCCAAGTATCCTCCATACACGTGTATGGAGGATACACCAAATGGTCTCCAGCTGGCACAGCTGGACTACACTCAAAAAAAAGAAAGAGCAAGAAGCAGGCTGGCCAGTTCAAGTGGCCGGCCGGCCACCCCCCTAGTCGGCCGACCAGGGGTCAAAAGGGTCAACAAAAATTTCTGGCCGGCCACCCCAGAAAGGTGGTCTCCCAGATGAGTGCAACACAGCTATGTAGAGAAAAACCAAAAAATGTGACCCAAGAGAGAGAAAAGCTAGCTTTTAGTGGGGGGTCAAAAGGGTCAAGATGAATTTTTGGCCAGCCTACCCATATTGGTGGCCTCCCAGATGAGTAAAACACAATGGTGGTATGAAAAGCCAGAAAAAGTGGCTCAAAAATGAGAAAAACCAACTTTCTGTTAGAAAAATCGACTTTTGGAGAGAGAAAATGAGAAAACTGGCTTTTCAGGGGAAAAGGTGGCCGGCCACCATACTACCCCCTCCCTAACAGTGAAAATAGGGTCCCCACCAAAAACGGGCCAAAACGGATGCAAAACGAAGGTTCGGGGGCCAAAACGCGCGGTTCGGGGCCCCGAAAACAGGCTGTTAGGCACCGGAAGTGGCGTATGACCACGAAGGTGGTCTCCCGGGCCACAGTGTCCGTCTAAAGGGCGGAAAAAAGGTGTGTGCCAAAAACCGGAGCAAACGGAGGTAGTTAAGCGGTCCCGAACTGAGGCACACGGCCGACGGCTCCGAAAATCGGAAACTGGGCTCCAAACAGGAAAAATGGCCTACGACCACGAAACGTAGCCTACGGCCACTGAGAGATGTTCTATGAGACCTCTCCCTCCCTTTAGGAAGAGAAAACGGGGAAAATAGGACCTGGTTCGCAAACCGAGACAAGGCACAAAAGAGCCCCGAAGTCCGGAGGCAAGGTTCACAGCCGAGACTCTGAAACCTCAGAACGAGCACAAAATGCAACATCACCGAGCGCTCAACTGGTGACGTCTGAGTCTTAAGGTCGGTCAAAAATGGGGTGTCTACAGTTGCCCCTCTTTGACCGAACTCGGAATTCATTTGTGACGGGAGTGAATATCAAAGCCCAGAGACGACCCATTTTTGACAAGGCCGAAGACTTAGACAAACAGGCAAGATAACACAGATGTGCCCACAGGCAGGGGGCAAGATGCAAAATGATATGCACAAAGCCGGACGTAACTCATGATCATGCAAAGCAGCAAGCTGTAATGAAGCGCACACGCAATAGTTTTAAGCAAGAATGCAAAGCAATAACTACATTTCATGCAGTTTAAGAATGCGGAGAATTATTCAATTCCCGCCACGTCTCACACGGAGAATATACAATACCTGCGCGATTCGTCTGGTCGTACCAGCTTCAAATGAACCGTACACACAATATTGTGCCTGTAAAAGAGAGAAACTTAACAAGTACAATATCATTAGCTACACATGTTCAACACTGCATCGAATGCAGATAAACAGGGTGTCGATGGGAAAGCGCATCGCAATGCGAGAGACACGCGCGTAACAACGCAAGCTAAGCGTGAGGGTATAACAATACCAAAGAAACATGCACAACAATGCAAGTGGTATGCATGAGAATGCAAGTGACGTGCATAATGTAGACACCCCATTTTTGACCATCCTTAAGACTTGGACGTCACCATTGGAACACTTGGTGATTACCCTTGTTTGTGTTCGTCTTGAGTTCCCGGAGGTCTCGATTGCGCGCCTTGCCTCAGGATCTCTCGACTCGACCGTGTTGTGTCTGGTTTTGCACCAAACACTTGTGTTTTGCCTTGGAGGGGCAGGGAATGCCTTGTGAGGCATCCCCACACATCACCGACCATGGCTTGAGGCCACCGGCCAGTGATTTTATGCCATCGGCAATGTATATTGCCGGTCGGCACTATTTGTTGCCGGTCGACCATTTATTTTGCCAAAATGGGAATTTTGAATGGCCAATCACTGTTCATATACTTTTAGTAGATATTTTGTGCCAGCAGTGATAGCTGGCACCCACTCTGCTCCCCTCCATACACGTGTATGGAGGGATTTCCCTCTTGGATGGCTTGTTTTGGAAGCCTTACAAGAGGGAGTTGCCTATAAGAAAAGGGCTCCTTTCTTGGCATTAGGGTTACAAAAATTTCAGAGGGAGTTCTAGATTAGGGTTAGGGTTGATACATATTCCCTATCTCTATATCTCTCTCTTGTGTGTGTCTAGTGTGTGCTTGTCCATACTTTTGCACACAAACACATAGTGTTACACCTTCTCTTGGTTGTTGAGGGACCAGAGGGTTGTTCTTGGTGTTCTTGACTGGATTTGAGCTCAAGGAGGCAACAAGATCATCATTTGTGAAGAAAGACTTCAAGGGTAAGAAACTAGCCCTTTTTACCCCATTTTTGCACACTACTTTTACCTATCTTGAAACTATTTTTTGGCTTTGCATATAATACATAAAAGTTCTGTTTTTAAGGCCTCTAAATAGTTTGTTAAGAGTGTTTTAAGCTTTGGGGTTGTTTGACCCCTCTTAAGCCTTGTTTGGCCCTTGTTTTGTGCTATTTTGTGTGAGGTTCGGGACTTTGGTGTTTGGACCTCCTCACCACTGAAATCTTGAGGGATTTTAGTGGTAAAGATGGTGCCTTGAGGTCCTAAGAAGGAGAGGGCCACCCCCTCTCCTTGTTGTCCTTGAAAAGGACCATTTTTGCCTCTTAAGGGAGCACCTAGCTTAGGCTCTTGTTGACCATGCCTTAGCTGTTATTTATGCTTATTTTGCCATGAAATAGCATTGTTTTAAGTTGGTTTTGGTACACCATGCTTGCCTAGCATACATGCCTTGTAATGCCATTTTGTTGCCATAACATGCCTTAGGTTGTAAACCATTGTTCTAGCATGTTTTAGGCTTGGCTTTGTGAAGCTTTCATGTTTATTTTGCCATAATTAAGGTCTGTCCTTAGTTGTTCGGGTCGACTTTGGCATGCATTGTATAACCCTTTTGCATTTTGGCTTGTTGGCCTTAAGGGTGTGAGAGTATAGAATGCATTACTTGCTTTGATTTAGTGGGTTGGGACCATTTTTCATGTCATTTCAGTCCACTTAGTATGCTTGTATGCTTGCATTTCATGGCCCCTTTGATGTGTCAAAGGCTTGTGTTGCATGCTCCATGTTTTGGTCATTGTGCATGCTTTTGAATTCAAGTCATTTAGATGCCATCTAAGTAATCTTTTGGGCTTTGTTTTAGGTGCTAAAACTCTGTTTTGGGTCTTTGGATTCATGCCATGTTTGGTCTTGTTAAGTGTGGTTCAATACCCCTTTAGCTTCCTTTGAATCTTGGACTTTGCTTGCATACCTTGATTGCATTGTTTGGGTTGGTTTGGCACCATGTTCTTGCATGATTTTCAAGGCTTAATTTGCATGCTATATGTCTATGTTTGCATCCTCTTGAGTGTGCTTGAGAATTGCTCTTTAATGCTTGAAGTGTTGGAGATCATTTGCATGCATGTTTGTGTGCCTATTAGTCCTTCATTTTTGAGCACCTTGGCCACCATTTTAGGCCTAATGAGGGCCGCCTAAACCATGCTTAAGTCCATCCTTTGCTTGTTTGCATGCTTGCCTTGGATATTAGCTTGCATACTTGCATAAATGCATTGCATTGCCATGTTGCATCCTTAGCTCGCATGCCTAGGTTGGGTTGCATTGTGCATGCATTGCCTCACCTCTTGAAGTGAGTCATGATAGAGGTAGAAGCCCCTTGGTTTGACTATGTGCATTGCATTACATTTGAAATGAAAAATGCACAACTTGGTCTCTTGGGTCATCACGCATTGAAATGCGCGATTGATGGCCCGAGAATCAAGGGCCATGTCCCTTTGAGTCATAAACATGATAAGGGATATGGTTGGTGCATACATTGCTTGAATTGCATTGCCATGCAAAGCTCTGTCCTCTGCTGCTGTCAAACAGATTCTGCAGGAACTTTTTGCCGATCGACTGCACATAGTGCCGACCGGCAACCCATCTGTGGCCGATAGCTTCATCAATAGCCGATGATCACATCTTACTGCCGGTGGCCATTCTCCTCAGCCGGTGGTGTCTCCCAATGTCCAGAGAAGCAATTTTGAGACTTTAGAAGTTTTCAGAGGGGCAGAGCAGGGAAAACAGAGGCAGCCTACGCATGGCAGTGGACTTCCGAGCAAGACCTGAGCACGTGTGCATTGAGCCCTTTTCCCAAGGCCTTTTTTCTTGCTTTTCTAAGCTTAGTTAATTTGTTAATTAATTAGGTAATTTGTAATAATTAATTAGCTTGCGAGTTAGTTAATTTGTACTATTCTTTCTGTCCCTCCGAGCGAGGGCGAATTTGTAATGAGTGTGGGTGAGTGTGTGCATGTCTTCCAATCCCCACTTCTTTCTTCCTTTTACTTACCTGCTTTGATAGTTAGTAATAGGTCATGTTTAATTTAGCATACCTTATGCTATGCATGCGTGCATCATTCATCAGTATTGCATGCACCGGGCTCGGCGCATCATGCTAACTGCATTAGTATTTCAAATCTAACTTGAATACATGCTGCTTGTGCATTTTCACATGTCATTCATAGACTAGCCGAGCCTACTCTAGTGACATTCCGTATGCGTTGCATTAGACATTTAAACATGGACTTGGACCATGCATTGATTGCTAACGAGTTCTTTGTTTTGGCACGGAGTACGATGTAAGTATTTATGCTTTAGCATCCTTGCATGCGTGTGAGTGTTGCCATGATAGCATGATTACCATGAGGCTAGCTGCTTATGTGATATAACTGCTTGAATGCCTGTGGGTGAAGGTTGGATTGTCTGAGTTGGAATAGCTCATTGAAATCCGTGTTTTAGCCTACTTGCGAGTAGCAAATTCCAAAACATTTTTTTTTCAAAACAAACGGATATGTAATGCTTATTTCCAAATTAGGCGATCTAGTCTATACTTTTGTGCTGTGCGCATAACATAGTAATTCTAGGCTAATAATCGGGATAAGAACACATAACGTTTTCAAAAACAGATATCATGGTTAGTAGAGGCCGATCTTCGGATCGGGCGAGAGGGGGTGCTCATAACTGACCTTCTCCAATCGTACCCAAGTTCCCGAGCCGAGGCAACTTTGGTGATGACGGACAGGTGGCCTTTGGCACCGACTCAGGGTTTCCTAAATTCCCCCAAAAATAAAATATTTAGGTGGTGACTCTGTATCTGGCAAAGCAGTCCATGTTTGGCACTTCTTTTCAAAAATCTGTTTCTCAAAACGATTTGCCGGATTTGGACTCTTTGGTTCAGATTAAGAACCGTGACACAAATCGAGTCCGAACTGTAGCAGGGCCCCTCGCGGACGTGTTACACATAACTATGCAGGATAAGTGCAAATTTGAATACGTGTTTGATGCGAAACAACGAGCAAAGAAATGCAAGTTTTGACGAGTGCGACTCAATTGCGACCTCCGGTTTACCTCTCGGAAGGGTCACAGTGTGCTCAAAAAGGATACATTTTGCTCTTGACAAGTGACGATGAAACACGCATCGAAAGTTGGAGTTGGAGTTCCCGCGGAGGGATTTCGCGACGAAAAGTGCACTTCTCTTGTACTTTCTCGGGTGCTGGGGACTCCGATGACTACCAAAATTTGCAGAGACCTTGGAGACCCTCTTGGGAACACCACCGACCAGGTTTGGAGTCCATGGGAGGCCACCGACCAGGTTTCAGTGCAGGGGGTGGTCGGCCTACCAGAAAAGGTGGCCGACTGACCACCTAGCCCGAATCCGGGGCAATTTGGTCCTTTTGCTCTCATTTCTTTAAATGTACATGTCCAAAGCTCTTTTCCTCATAACTTCAACTTCGAAACTACCTTCTCCTCCTTCCTAGACCATTTTCTCTCTTAGATCTGCGCTCTATACGCGTTTTCCAACGCCCCACGCCAAGTTGTTTCGCGAAAACTTTCAGTTTTCTTCACTTTGAACCGATTAAAATTTGATTTCGGAGCTTCTTTTCTCATTTTCACCACTTGAGGTAAGTTTGTCTCAATATTTGGAAGATTTTCTCGGGAGTTGACTTTTGTTGACTTTTTCATTTCCCGAGAGTTGACTTTTGTTGACTTTTTCCAATTTTGGCTCATTTCGCTCATTTTTGCTCCTTTTTGCAGATTCCCTGAGATGACGGGTCAATTTCCCCATGGCGGAGGTTCTCCAGGTGTCGGAGGTGATCCAGACATCATGTCTCTGCCGTTGAGGATTCGGCTATTCGTTCCCGAGAGGTACGATCCTCCGACTCATGTCCTCTCTCGGGCGATTTTTTATCACTTTACCGACTTCGACCCTCGGGCTCCTGTGGGCCTGCTACTGCGGGAGCCAAAGTCCTATCTCTCTCATCAGGCATGAGAGATACGTACTTCACCTTTTTACATTTCTTGCCTTAATTCTGCATTTTTCCTGCATTTCATGCTATGTATGCTTATTGCTCGTTCTGAACACATTCGCATGCCATACTTCTGCTCATTTTAGCACACAACTTGTTCTGCATGCTTAGTCTACAACACAATACTCTGTCTTGAACGCACAGCTCAATCATTTGAATCTCTGAAATCTGGACACACAGCCCAAATTTGATTGTGAACACGCAGCCCACATTTGTTGAAAGTTGAACACGCAGCCCAAACTTTAAATTTCTGAAATCTGAACACGCAGCCCAAATTTGATTGTGAACACGCAGCCCACATTTGATTGAAAGTTGAACACGCAGCCCAAACTTTAAATTTCTGAAATCTGAACACGTAGCCCCAATTTGATTATGAACACGCAGCCCACATTTGATTGTGAACACGCAGCCCACATTTGATTGAAAGTTGAACACGCAGCCCAAACTTTAAATTTATGAAATCTGAACACACAGCCCAAATTTGATTATGAACACGCAGCCCACATTTGATTGAAAGTTGAACACGCAGCCCAAACTTTAAGTTTCTGAAATCTGAACACACAGCCCAAATTTGATTGTGAACACGCAGCCCACATTTGATTGAAAGTAATTTGATTTGTACACAACTCATAGCTTTTCATTTGCACACAGCTTATTCATTTCGTTCTGAAACTGAATACATGTGTTTATTATGAATGCAGACATCTTTCCGCATTGCACAGGGATACGGCTCCATTGCTGCGAGAGATTGGTATGGGGAGCTCCCGGAGGCTGTCCGCGATTGGGTGGATCTGGCAGGATTCGGGACCTTTTGTACCGGGATATCTCGCTATCCAGCTAGCCGGACATTAATGGGCGCCCTGGTGGAGAGATGATGGGACACCACCAACTCTTTCCATTTCTCAGCCGTCGGGGACATGACCATGACCCCATTTGACTTCGCCGTATTGACAGGCCTTGACGTGGGAGGCTGGGCGATCCCTTATGACGAGGACATGGGCGAGTGGGAGACTGCCTGGATTCATCTGTTGGGAGCTCGCCCACCGGTCGACAGATCTTCGGGCTGAGTCCGATACACCTAGTTTTCTACGCAGTTCAGGGGGACTGAGCTTGAGACTCCTGAGGAGATTGCACAGTACGCCCGCGGGTTTTTGATGTTCCTTTTTGGGACCACTCTGTTTGCCGATAGGGCGAATACCGTTGGGCTATATTTGCTGAGTGCCCTGGTGGACCTTACGCAAGTTGGTCAGTATGACTGGGGTGGCGCCAGCTTGGCTACCCTCTATTGCTATATGAGTGCGACCTCCCGCGGACGGGGGAACATAGTCGGCGGCTATTGGAGAGCCTGGGAGGTACCTTCTGTCCTCTTGATTCACATTTCTGCTTTTCATTATCTGTACATTGCACACACGGAACGCTTTACATTGTGTACTTATATTCTGCACTCAGCATTCTGTATTCAGATTCTGCATTCAGCATTCTGTATTCTAATTCTGCACTCAGCATTTTGTATTCTGATGGCTTTTGCCCTGTTTTCCACAGTTATGGGTTTTCGCGTACTTTCCGACGCTAGCCCCAGAGCTCGAGGTGGAGGCCCCTCTCATGACCCCTTATTCGCTCGTTTTCGAGGGCCAGTACCGGCCGCGGCCCCGGGAGACTCTCCCCTACTTGCGGCAGTATTTTGACACTGTGCGGGCAACCGAGGTATTTCAGAACTCTCAATTCCTTATGTGTTGATCTTTGACTTATCTTGCACATTTGCGATTTCTAATCGGCTTATGCATTGGTCATCCGTAGATCTTATGGCAGCCCTGGGCGCCTCTGGGTGGGGATCTCCGATTCCAGTTTTCCGGAGGATGGGCCGCCTCCCGGTATAGGATCTTGTTCGAGGGGCCAGTTGGTAGGGCCTGGTTCTTGGGAGACCGCTTCCTTCGTCAGACTATGGGCTTTCCTGAGCCGAGTGTCCCTTCAGCACCCCCGGACGATATGCGGCTCGCTGATAGGCTTACTCCCCAGGGTGTCATTGATGCCAAGCTGGGCACTGATGCACTGTTGTATTTGGAGGACGGGGAGTACGCGACCTACCGTCACCCCTACTTGATGCCTCCATTGACAGGTGTCCGTACTCCCTCGAGGAGGTCTACTAGCATGCAGTCTTCGAGTCACACCCG
This sequence comes from Camellia sinensis, assembly GCF_004153795.1. NCBI lineage: Eukaryota > Viridiplantae > Streptophyta > Magnoliopsida > Ericales > Theaceae > Camellia > Camellia sinensis. The sequence goes on from NW_021024849.1 coordinate 2,426,500, forward strand.
AGCCAGAGACATTCCTTCGGCCAGTAGGGCTGGCACATCTAGGGGTGCGGCTGGACTGGTCCCCCCGATTCCCCCGACTTATCATCATACAGGATGGCCAGACATTCTGACCGAATTGACGGGTTGGCAATACGAGAGCTCCTACCCGATTCCGATAGAGCCTCCTATGCCTGATCATCGATATGTTAGTGACCCTGACTCACCACCGGTATGCTCCACTTCTTTTCATTTATCACTCAGATACTTAGACACTCATTTATTCATTGATGATTTGAGCTTGTATCTGCAGCCACCCAGAGAGTATATGGAGGGGATGCTCGGATTGGTGGCCTCGCTCGAAGGCATGGTCTTGCGGAGAGAGGCGCAGCTGTCCATCATGGGCATCTCGGTACTGTTAGTTTTCTTGCATTTATCATATTTCTGATGACATGTTGAATTTGAACATTTCACTTCATTGATTGACCGACTATATGCGGAGAGCACATCTGACACACACCACATCCATGTACTATATTTGCATACATGTACTCCAAGTAGCCTTTTATCTGTACATCTGATATACGTATTTTGGCTAATGCATTCAAATTGCACTCTTTCTTTTCAGATGCCTCCGATATATACCGGACCACAGGCCGGGCCATCTGGGCCTTCCCGAGGAGCTGGGCCATCTAGGCCTTCTCGAGGAGCCGGAGAGGGGAGTCGTCTCACAGACGAGGCGGGCGCAGAGCACGTATCATTGAGGAGGAGTCCAGTAAGGAGGAGGAGTTCGCACATCGTCAGTCAGAGACATCTGCTGGCAGAGAGGATGACTCTGAGTCTGGCTCTAAGGGCGGAGGTGATGCCTAGGAAGATCTCGAGGATGACAGCTCCGACTCAAATGGCGATGATGGTGCTGAGGCTGTTCCGCAGAAGAGGACGAAGAGGGCCTCTTACTCCTATGCTTGAGAGCATTGATGCGACTGTTCCCTGCTTTATTTCCCTTTTTTACCAGCAGTTGTAGCACATTGCACATTATTAGGCAGTTTTATTTTCTGTAAAACTTGTACCCTTGTTCTAAATGTTGTAACAAAGGAAAAATGATGGAATGAAACAGCTTTTGTTCAAACAAGTGTTTGTATTTTATGTTCTTGCATCGCATCGTATTATTTTGCACAAAAATGAGATTGAATGGGAATCATGCATTGAAAATTGCCAAGTCAAGTAGTGAACCGACGCAACAAACAAAGCAACTTAACTTACTAAGAAAGGACAGAACCTTAGCAAGTTTACAACTCGATAAGCAAGACACAACAATGTTGATTAAACTTACAACTTGATAAGCAAGACACAACAATGTTGATTAAACAGAGAGTAACAACTCAATACACAAAACTCGTCAACTCGACAAGACTTAACAACTCGATAAGCTTAACAACTCGGTAAGCAAAGCAACACAATAAGTACTCAACTGCATCAGCCCCAGAAAGCCTCGCACCTCCTTTTAGTCTATAACACAATACTCTGTTTTGAACGCACAGCTCAATCATTTGAATCTCTGAAATCTGGACACACAGCCCAAATTTGATTGTGAACACGTAGCCCACATTTGTTGAAAGTTGAACACGCAGCCCAAACTTTAAATTTCTGAAATCTGAACACGCAGCCCAAATTTGATTGTGAACACACAGCCCACATTTGATTGAAAGTTGAACACGCAGCCCAAACTTTAAATTTTTAAAATCTGAACACACAGCCCAAATTTGATTGTGAACACGCAGCCCACACTTGATTGAAAGTTGAACACGTAGCCCAAACTTTAAATTTCTAAAATCTGAACACGCAGCCCACATTTGATTGAAAGTTAAACACGCAGCCCAAACTTTAAATTTCTAAAATCTGAACACACAGCCCAAATTTGATTGTGAACACGCAGCCCACATTTCATTGAAAATGATTTGATTTGTACACAGCTCATATCTTTTCATGTGTTTATTATGAATGCAGACATCCTCCCGCGTTACACAGGGATACGGCTCCATTGCTGCGAGAGATTGGTATGGAGAGCTCCCGGAGGCTGTCCGCGATTGGGTTGATCTGGCAGGATTCGGGACCTTTTGTACCGGGATATCTTGCTATCCAGCTAGCCGGACATTGATGGGCGCCCTGGTGGAGAGATGGTAGGACACCACCAACTCCTTCCATTTCTCAGTCGTCGGGGACATGACCATGACCCCATTTGACTTCGCCGTATTGGCAGGCCTTGACGTGGGAGGCTGGGCGATACCTTACGACGAGGACATGGGCGAGTGGGAGGCTGCCTGGATTCATTTGTTGGGAGCTCGCCCACCGGTCGACCGATCTTCGGGCTAAGTCCAATACACCTAGTTTTCTACGCAGTTCAGGAGGACTGAGCCTAAGACTCCTGAGGAGATTGCACAGTATGCCCACGGGTTTTTGATGTTCCTCTTTGGGACCACTCTGTTTGCCGATAGGGCGAATACCGTTGGGCTATATTTCCTGAGTGCCCTGGTGGACCTTACGCAGGTTGGTCAGTATGACTGGGGTGGCACCAGCTTGGCTACCCTCTATTGCTATATGAGTGCGACCTCCCGTGGACGGGGGAACATAGTCGGCGGCTATTAGAGAGCCTGGGAGGTACCTTTTGTCCACTTGATTCACATTTCTGCTTTTCATTATCTGTACATTGCACACACGGCATGCTTTACATTGTGTACTTACATTCTGCACTCAGCATTCTGTATTCTAATGGCTTTTGCCCTGTTTTCCACAGTTATGGGTTTTCGCGTACTTTCCGACGCTAGCCCCAGAGCTCGAGGTGGAGGCCCCTCTCATGACCCCTTATTCGCTCGTTTTCGAGGGCCAGTACTGGTCGCGGCCCCGGGAGACTCTCCCCTACCTGCGGCAGTATTTTGACACTGTGCGGGCGACCGAGGTATTTCAGAACTCTCAATTCCTTATGTATTGATCTTTGACTTATCTTGCACATTTGCGATTTCTAATCGGCCTATGCATTGGTCATCCGCAGATCTTATGGTAGCCCTGGGCGCCTCTGGGTGGGGATCTTCGATTCCAGTTTGCCGGAGGATGGGCCGCCTCCCGGTATAGGATCTTGTTTGAGGGGCCAGTTGGTAGGGCCTGGTTCTTGGGAGACCGCTTCCTTCGTCAGACTATGGGCTTCCCTGAGCCGAGTGTCCCTTCAACACCCCCGGACGATATGCGGCTCGCTGATAGGCTTATTCCCCAGGGTGTCATTGATGCCAGGCTGGGCACTGATGCACTGCTGCATTTGGAGGACGGGGAGTACACGACCTACCGTCACACCTACTTGATGCCTCCATTGACAGGTGTCCGTACTCCCTCGAGGAGGTGTACTGGCATGCCGTCTTCGAGTCGCACCCGAGCCAGAGACATTCCTTCGGCCAGTAGGGCTGGCACATCTAGAGGTGGGGCTGAACTGGTCCCCCCGATTCCCCCGACTTATCATTATGCAGGATGGCCAAACATTCCGACCGAATTGATGGGTTGGCGATACGAGAGCTCCTACCTGATTCCGATAGAGCCTCCTATGCCTGATCATCGATATGTTAGTGACCCTGACTCACCACCGGTATGCTCCACTACTTTTCATTTATCACTCAGATACTTAGACACTCATTTATTCATTGATGATTTGAGCTTGTATCTGCAGCCACCTAGAGAGTATGTGGAGGGGATGCTCGGATTGGTGGCCTCGCTCGAAGGCATGGTCTTGCGGAGAGAGGCGCAGCTGTCCATCATGGGCGTCTCGGTACTGTTTAGTTTTCTTGCATTTATCATATTTCTGATGACATGTTGAATTTGAACATTTCACTGCATTGATTGACCGACTGTATGCGGAGAGCACATCTGACACACCACATCCATGTACTATATTTGCATACATCTACTCCATGTAGCCTTTTATCTGTACATCTGATATACGTATTTTGGCTAATGCATTCAAATTGCACTCTTTCTTTTCAGATGCCTCCGATATATACCGGACCACAAGCCGAGCCATCTGGGCCTTCCCGAGGAGCTAGGCCATCTAGGCCTTCTCGAGGAGCCGGGGGAGGGGAGTCGTCTCGCAGACGAGGCGGGCGCAGAGCACGTATCATTGAGGAGGAGTCCAGTGAGGAGGAGGAATTCGCGCATCGTCAGTCAGAGACATCTGCTGGCAGAGAGGATGACTCTGAGTCTGGCTCTAAGGGCGGAGGTGATACCAAAGAAGATCTCAAGGATGATAGCTCCGACTTAGATGGCGATGATGGTGCTGAGGCTGTTCCGCAGAAGAGGACGAAGAGGGCCTCTTACTCCTATGCTTGAGAGCATTGATGCGACTGTTCCCTGCTTTATTTCCCTTTTTTACCAGTAGTTGTAGCGCATTGCACATTATTAGGCTGTTTTATTTTCTAAAAAACTTGTACCCTTGTTGTAAAATGTTGTAACAAAGGAAAAATGATGGAATGAAACAACTTTTGTTCAAACAAGTGTTTGTATTTTATGTTCTTGCATCGCATCGCATTATTTTGCACAAAAATGATGGATTGAAAATTGTCAAGTCAGGTAGTGAACCGACGCAACAAACAAAGCAACTTAACTTACTAAGAAAGGACAGAACCTTAGCAAGTTTACAACTCGATAAGCAAGACACAACAATGTTGATCAAACTTACAACTTGATAAGCAAGACACAACAATGTTGATTAAACAGAGAGTAGCAACTCAATACACAAAACTCGTCAACTCAACAAGACTTAACAACTTGGTAAGCTTAACAACTCGGTAAGCAAAGCAACAACTCGATAAGAAAAAACAAAAACTCAATAAGTAGGATTTAACAACAACTCGATAAACAAATGCATTTCGGACGATCTGGGTGACGGAATGCATCCGAAACAGAGGAAAACTCGCACGTTCAATGCCCCCAATGCATGGAAATGCTTGGAACTTTCTTCTAGAGGCTAGAACAAGACTGAAGCCACCCTCCTCTTGATGGCCGACCACCTAAGGGAGCTGGCCGACCAGCTTTTTGCATTGGAGGGGAGAGGGGTGGTCGGCCTGCCAGAAAAGGTGGACGGCCGGCCACCTAGCTTGGTAACCACCAAATTTTCGACACGTGTCGTCCGAACAGTGCCTTGTCCTCTTTAAAAACTCCAGCCTCGTGGTTCTTTCATTTCATCTTAGTTTTGCACCAAAATGGAAGCATTAGTCACCCAAAATCTCACAGCTTGGATTGCTTCTCTAGATGGCTCGGAAAAGTTGAACTTCTGGAGCTTCGGCTTGAATGCGCTATTCACGCTGAGCCGTACTTCGCTGCACATTCCGTTCCTCCATGCCGCGGCGAGGTTTTGGAATCCGGTAACACACGTCTTTAGCTTCGGTGGGCAAGAGATGTGTCTGACCTTCGAAGATTTTCGAGTTTTGATGGAATCTGAACGCCATGAAGAGATTTTGTCCCAATTTCGCTTCGGTCACGCCCAAGCTTTAGGACAGATGTGTGGGCTCACTATGCACGATGCTCGGTCTCTGATCTGCAACGGGGAACTGGATATCCTTAGCTTGATTCATCGCTTTTCTGATGCCGAGAACCGCGGCGACCATCATTGGCAAGGTTTTCGACAACACGCCCTTTGCTTGTGCATGCTATCTCACTTTTTGCTTGCCCCGGGCTTTAGCGGATCTAGCATCCGTTTGATTGAAGTTGCTCAAGGCTTGAAAGAAGGAAAGAACTGCATTGCCCTGACATTGGCCGAGACGCCGATGGGCTTGGATGCTTTCTATCGCCGAGAGACGACCAGATTCGCGGGGGGGAGTCCACTACTGCTGCAGGTAATGTTTCCCACCCTTTCTCACATATATATTGCTCACATCACTCGGTCCTCAAGCTCGATTTTTTCTCACAAAACCCTTTTCTTACTTTTCTCTCATCGTACATCTCTCTATTCTTTATTCTCTCATTTTCCAATCCCTCCCCAGGTGTGGTTGATGCATAAATTGCAGGTTGTGGACTCTTGCCTAGCCTACTCAGCTCGCGGCTACTTCTTCCGACAACGACTAGTCGATGCCCTTGACAAGGGATGGTGGTTTGATTGGATGTGCAATTTGTCTGCAAATCGCATTGCTTGGCGCTGTCCTTGGCTCAATCTCCCGGCAATGAGCTATAGCATGTCCGGCAGACTGGGATCCAGTTGATTGGTCTGACTTACTGTGTGTTCTACTTTCCGTTCCGGTTCCGACGCCAGTTCGATCATGATCAGACTTGCCCGCCAGAGGGGATAGAGTATCCTGCTGCATTCCCGGTTCAAGGCGTACAGCTTGCCCTGTATGCCACAGCATGGAGGACTAGAGAGCTTCTGGCCCCTGCTCCCACTTTCAGTTGCACCTTGTCTGATGAGTGCTTGGATTAGCTCAATGAAGAGGCACAGGAAGGTCCTACTTTGGCATCAGAGGCTTCGACCAGCTCTAGGAGGGGGCGCAGGAACACCTGACTTAGCTATGCCCCGAATTTATTGCTTTATTAGTACTTTCAAGTTTTCTTTATGATTATAATAAAAAAAGCAACTTCAATTTGTATGCAAGAGTAGGAGAACTCTGTATTGAAATTAATGAAATTGAAGGTTGTGGGTACTGAAAATTTTTCGCTTTGGTCCGAAAATAGTCTAAGTTGTAAAAAAAGATTAATCTTGAACACAGTCAACTTTTATTAAAACTTTTCCAAACCATTTTCGATATGGATCAGAACTGGACATGCCTGAGATCTGTCACTGAGATGCACAACCCCGGATCCCTGCAACTGGAAAGTTGCCCCTAGTCTGAAGAGTACCGCGGCACTGCACAGCAACGGAAAGTTGCCCCTAGTCTGAAGAGCACTACACCGGAGATCATAACAGAACTCTTGAATGCTGAATAGACAAAGATGGCCGAGATGATCAAATAGACAAAGTTGATCGGGGAAAAGTTTATGGCTGAACTTCAGGATGAAGTTGCCTACGTATCCCAAAGATGGGAATCAAGCCTTACGTAGTTCAGGCTTAGGTTCACTCGAGTATTTTCACTCTCCTTTTGCGCTCTAACTTTTGCCAAGGCCGCCCTTTGCGGGTTTTCAACCTTACGAGCTCAGTTTTTATGGTTTCAAATTTTTCAATACTCTAACTTTTGCATAGGTCGCCCTTTCGGGTTTTCGGCCTAACGAGCCTCTCAGGGGTAATATTTCTTCAACTTGTCCATGTTGATCGGTTGCGAGAATTCCAAGCCACCAAGGTCCATTAGAACCACAGCTCCACCTGACCAGATAGCTTTGATTATGTAGGGACCAGTCCAATTGGGTCTGAACTTGCCCCTTGGGTCGTGGATGGGAGCTCGGTTGTCCTTGAGCACCAAATCTCCTTCTTTTAGATTCTTGGACTTAACTTTCTTGTTAAAAGCCCTGGCAATTCTGCGCTGATAGCCTTGAACATGGTACAGTGCTTTCAGTCTGCGCTAGTCAAAAAGCATGAGTTCTTCAAATCTGCTCTGTTGCCAATCTGCTTCGGTTATCTGACACTCAGCCAGCACTCGCAAAGACGGAACCTCAATTTCAATAGGTAGAACGGCCTCCATCCCATAAACTAATGAATACGGAGTCGCCCCAGTAGAAGCTCTAATTGAAGTTCGGTACCCCCACAGAGCAAACGGCAGCTTGTCTGGCCAATCCCGGTAGGTTTCCACCATCTTCTGCAATATGTGTTTGATATTCTTGTCGGCGGCCTCGACCGCTCCATTGGTTTGTGGCCGGTATGTGGATGACTTATGAAATGCCACGCTGTATTTCTCCAACAAGTCAATCACTTCCTTCTTGAAGTGGGAACCATTATCTGAAATGACCTCGTTTGGGACCCCATAACGACAGATGATGTTGTTTCTGATGAATTTTGCAACATGCGAAGCCTTCAACACCGCATAGGATTGGGCCTCAACCCACTTCGTGAAATAATCTATTGCGACCAGGATGAACTCATGCCCGTTAGACCCCTTCGGAGTGACAGCCCCGATCACATCGATTCCCCAAATTGAAAATGGCCATGGCGAAGTCATATTGTACAACTTTGATGGCGGGATGTTCATGCGGTTTGCATGGATCTGACATTTGTGGCATCGCCGAACAAAGCCGATACAATCCTCCTCCATGGTGGACCAGTAGTAACCCTGTCTGAGGATCTTCCGTGCCAGCATTACCCCGTTCATATGCGCACCGCATTCCCCTCCATGGATGGCCTCCATCAGGCGTTTTGATTCTTCAGTTTCAACGCATAGCTTATGCATTCCCAGATGACCTCTCTTATATAATTTGCCTCCACAGATGATGAATTGAATGGCCATTCTTCTGATTGCCCTTTTATCCTTGGCATTCACCCCTAGTGGATACGCCTCTTTCTCCAAGAAGTTCCAAATGTCGTAATACCAGGGGTTCTCATCTTGAACCTCGTCTATAGTAGCAATTGACTCATAAGCTGGTGCAAATTTCTGGTCAATAATGACTAGACGCATCCGGACTCCAAACGGGATGTCTATCATGGAAGATAGAGTTGCTAAAGAATCTGCGAACCTGTTGTTTTCTCTTAGTAGATGAGCAAAGTTCAACTTCTCAAACCGAGGAATCAACAAATCCAAGGTCTGGTGATACATCATCATCTTTTCTTCTTTGACTTTCCAATCTCCTTTCGCTTGAGATACAACAAGGTTCGAGTCCCCGATGACGTCCAACCGTCTTGCCCCTAGTTCCAGGGCTGCTTCGAGATCGGCAATGCATGCCTCATATTCTGCTTCGTTGTTCGAGACTTTGAATCGGAGTTTGAAGGCTAGAGGGATACGGGAATTGTCGGGTGCTATTAGCAACACTCCTATCCCATACCCATATTGGTTTGACGCTCCGTCGAAATACATCGTCCAAAACTCGTCGTCGATATGCAAACTGGCCTCATCTGGGAATAAGTACTCAACTACTTCACCCCCTTCCACTGGATGATCGGCTAAGAACTCTGCTATTGCTCTTCCCTTGACCGACTTGCGCGTCACGTATTTTAGATCGAATTTGGAAAGCAACAACAACCAACGAGCTAGCATACCCGTAAGTGCCGGTTTCTCAAAGAGATATTTGATGGGATCTAATCTCGAAACCAACATTACAGAGTGAGCTAACAGGTAGTGTCGCAGCTTCCTGGTAGCCCATACCAAGGCCAAGCAAGCCTTCTCCAATAGTGTGTAGCGAGTTTCATACTTTGTCCTCTGATTCCTGCGCGAGCATGCAGCCCATTGTGGTCTCAGTTACCGAAAGGTATAATATCAACGGTCTTCCCGGTTCTGGTGGTGACAACACAGGTGGGTTCTGTAAATTTTCCTTGATCTTTTCAAAAGCAGCTTGGCATCGGTCGTCCCACTGGAGTTTCTTTCCTTTCTTCAGGAGACCAAAAAGTGGTTCACAAGTCAAGGTTAATTTTGAGATAAACCGTCTTATGAATTGCACCTTACCCAGAAAGCCTCGCACCTCCTTTTCAATCCCTGGTGGTGGCATTTCTAGGATGGCCTTGATTTTGAAAGGGTCGACTTCGATACCTCTTTGTGTAATGAGAAACCTCAACATTTTCCCTGTTGTGACACCGAACGTACACTTCCGAGGATTCAACCGTAATCGGAATTCTCTGATCCTTTGAAAGAATTTTTGCAAGGCAGTGTAGTGGCCCTCCCTTTCCTTGGACTTGACAATCATGTCGTCCACGTACACCTCAACCTCTTTGTGGATCATGTCATGCAATATCGTGGTCGCGGCCCGTTGATATGTAGCTCCAGCGTTCTTCAGCCCAAACGGCATCACTCTGTAACAGTACGTCCCCCACGGGGTGGTGAAGGCGGTCTTTTCTCGGTCTTCAGGTGCCATCACTATCTGGTTGTAGCTCGAGAAGCCATCCATAAACGAAAGCAAAGCATGCCCCGTTGTGAAGTCCACTGACTCATCAATGTGCGGCAAGGGAAAGTCGTCTTTCGGACTAGCTCTGTTCAAATCCCTAAAATCCACACATACTCGGATCCTACCATCCTTCTTCGGCACTGGAACAATGTTAGCCAACCAGGTTGGGTATTCGGATACCAGCAGGAAACCTGCGTCAATTTGCTTGGTGACTTCTTCTTTGATCTTGAGGGCCCAATCCGGGCAGATTCTTCTGAGTTTTTGTTTAACGAGTCGGGCCTCGGGGTCAAGAAGGATCCGGTGCTGTATAATCTCAGGATCGATTCCAGGCATGTCTTCGTAGGACCACGAGAAAACATCTTTGAAATCTTTTAATAAAGCGACTAAGCGCTCGCGTTCCTCCGAAGACAACGTGGACCCGATCTGGACCAGCCGCGGGTCCTCCTCAGTACCGACATTCACAGTAGTGATTTCATCCATTGAGGGTTTAACAAATCTTTTCTGCTCTTGTTCAATTAAGCGTTGCAAAACCGGAGGAATTTCTTCCTCGTCATTTTCATCAAAATTTTGAAAGTCTGAATTAATGCAATAAATCAAGGGCATAGAAAAGTACTCAGAAACCACAGCTACTTGATTCTCATTAAGCACATCCAAATCGTCTGATTCTTCGGTTACAACAGACTCAAAAGAGAAAGAAAAAGATGACCTGGACAAGACTGTGGCATCCGAGTTATCATCTCTAGGATTACCAGACTCAGACTCAGTCGAGCTAGAACCTGATTCCGACGCAACAAATTCGGAGGAATCAGATTCCGGCTCACTACCTGACCCAATGCTGCTTGATAAAAATTCCTCTTCATACTGCCAGATGACAGAGGGTGCGATAGATGCATCCAAAATAGTTGCTGGTAGGCCTGTAGCCGTTCCATTCCTGATCATTCATACCGAGTAGTTATCCCCCAAGCACTTCTGTTCGATCGGAGGATCTGAAAGTAGACACGCCAGCACTACCCTCATTTCACCTTCGACGTCCTCAGACTCCACTTTCTTGCTCTGCTCAACCTCGGCTAATGGGTCTGTCTCCTCTTCGGCAACGTCATCCCCGGGTAACTGCAGGTCAAAGAAGATCTCAAACCCCGGCACGCGCTTCCTCTCCACGTTCAGCCACGGCTCTGGGAAGCCACAGAACGGAAAGTCCTCCTCCTCCCGGACGAAGCGTCCGTTTAGGGTACCCTGAATGGGCTGCTGCATTAAGTCAAAAGGCTTCCCTGCCTTCTTCGCTCTAACTCTCCCAGCCATCTCGTTTCCCTTCCTTATCCAATCCTCTTTGGTGGGCAGATAACCCAAACCAAAGGTATGTGGGTTATGTGGCACCTCGGCCGATGCTGCAACGCCCTTCCGGCCGTTCTTTCCCAGTCCCATTCCGGGGATGTGTTGAAGCTTGTTCATGAGGTATACTGATTGACCACTGACATACACTCCCTCATTAACAGCTAAGATGTTCTGCACGACCCGGGCCTCAGCTAGGGTAAAACCGGATAAGAACACATCCTCCATACCATGCTTAATTTCCAAAACTGGCATAGATACTTCCGGCGGTGGATAGATCGATGAATTCCCGAAGACAATGGCTACTCTCTTTCCGTGGGGGTATTTCACCATTTGATGCAAGGTGGATGACAGTGCTTTCACCTGGTGCAGCCACGGCCGCCCCAAGAGTAGATTGAAAGTGGCGGGAACCTCTAGGACGTGAAAGTCAATTTCATGCTGCCCCGGCCCAACCTTGGTCTTAATTTTTGCTGTCCCCATGACTTCTCTGCTTGTGTTGTCGTATGCCCGAATCACCTGGGCTGTTGGCACAAAGTCCACGGTCTTCAAGCCGATTGCATAGGTAGTCCTCGTTGGACATACATTGATGGTGGACCCTGCGTCGACAAGCACCACGGGTATCTATTTATTTCTGCACTCCACGGAGATGTAGAGTGGTTTGTTGTGGTTCGCACCCTCAGGTGGCAGTTCTTTGTCAGAGAAGGTCAACATCGGGGTAGCTCCTCCCGGAAAAACTAAGCCTACCAGCTGTTCGAGCGTGGTGTCTATAGAGAGCTTGGCCTTGTCCATGGTCGATAAGACAGCTTGTCGATGCACTCGCGATACCATAAGCAGTCCCCAGATGGAGATGTCTGCTTGTATCTTCTTTAACTGCTTGAGTACAGCCTCTTCTTCGACTTGCTTCTCTTTCTGTCTCTCAACTTCCTTATCCTTCCCAGATGCCTCCGGCTGGTCCAGGTGCGGGGGCTTGAAATACCGCCCGCTTTTCATCATATGATTGACCTCACCGATATGCCAGGTATCATCTTGCTGATTACTCCCCCAATCCTCATCCGTGTGGGCAAGACATAAATCATCGTCCTCCCACCATATTCCGTCGGCAACCAACAGACACCTGTCTGGCTCCGGCTCAATTGCACTCGTAGTACTCTCCGTCCACACGCTCATAGCATTCTCTATCTTCGTGCACACAGCACTCTCAGTCCCCTCAGGGCCCTTAGCTTTCCTAATTCTCTCAGCATCCTCAAGCCTTTCTTGTTCCAACTGCGTTAGTACAACTGGCTGTTCAACGATTCCCGCATTCATAATGCCCAAGTTTCGAGCAGAATTCTTAGCACCGGCGCTCTCCGGCGATTCATTCTGATTTTCGGCCTTTCCGCCACCACTGATATACTTGCCCCTGTCGGGCCCTGTTCTAACTGAGCTTCGTCAACAACATCTGGCAAGTCATCAAGCCACCCAGTAGCCTCTGCCGATTCCTCATAATCAAACCAGTTAACTGCCGTGTCTCCTGGATCTTGGTCATTGAAAAATTAGAGGTTGGCCAAGTCTTCTTCCACAACCGTCAAACCATCTGTCCCCTACTCAAATCCATCTCCTCGGATCACACACAGCTCTGCCCTCTCTGGCAATTCAATATTAGGCTTAAACTGGCCTGCTGGCAGAATGTAATCAATCGGATCGTAGGCTTCCCCAGCGACACTCCCAGACTGCTTAAACCCTGACTGAACAATTCCATCCTCCTCTGAAATCTCCTCTGTTCTATCTTTTCCAGTCACCACCATTGGCCCGGGTTGGGTTCTGGAGATGTCCAACATACACAAAGAGTCAGTGCAGTCAAGAAGGAGCACCTCTGGCTTAGGTAGGTGGGAAGGAATAATATATATGCTGGGATCGTAAGACATGACCCCAGTCTGGATGAAGTTGATTCTTTTGGGAGGTAGAGCTTGGTTGTGCGGTGGGAGAGGGTTTGTTGTGACATTGGGTTTTTCTGAAGGTACAATCACCTACTTATCAATGAGGTCTTGAATCTCATGACGCAATCTGAAACATTGGTCAGTGTCGTGACCACGTTGTTGGTGATATGTGCAGTATTTTGCTGGGTTATGAGAAGGGGGGAGTGGATTTGGCAATGGCCTCGGCTCCAGGGGCTTTAAGTGCCCTTTATTGATTAATACCTCTAGAGCCTTGAACAAGGGCATATACAGTGGGGTGAAGGTTCTTTGGCCTCTGGGTTGGAATCGAGTGGTTTGTGTGTTGCTTCCGGACGTGCCGGAGAAAGGTGTAGCTGCCATGGGTCTTGGAAGGGGAGGGGGAATGGTGGTGACCATGCTCACCTCCGAAGCTCTTGCAGTTGCAGCGCCACTTGGGCCCGTATTGTTGTTGCGGTTAAAGGTTCTTCTGGGTTGCTCTCTATCTTGGTCAATCAGACCCTGTTTCATTGCATCTTCAATTTGTACCCCCATTTCATGTAAATCTGAAAAAGTGGGAAAGGGGAGCACAATCATTTTTTACATCAGTTTTGGCTGGAGATTGGGCACAATCATTCTGATTTGGTCTTTGTCGGTAGGCCTCAGGGTCATCATCAAAGCCTTCGCCCTTCACCGAGTTACGAAATCCGAGAAGCTCTCTTTAAGGTCCTGCCTTGTTGTTTCGAGATCTCAGGTTGTAATCTCGATTTGGGTATTGTAAGAGTATTGTGCGACAAAGGCCTCGGCCATTTTATCCCAACTCCGCTTGACATCATCCTCTAACTTCGCATACCAGATAGCGGCCACACCCGACAGGGTCCGGCCGAATAGTGAAAGCTTTTGTGGTCTGGTGAGGCCCATTGGCCGTAGTATATCTGAAAATAGCCGGAGATGCACCATGGGGTCCCCAGATCCGTCGAAGCGATCAATTTACAGCATTTTAAACCTATCCGGTAGCGTCACAGCCACGTCGGTATATCCGTCCTCGATATCCGGGATAGCCTTTACCCCTTGGGATTTCTTGAACAACTTCTCAAGCTTGCTCAATTTCAGTGCTGTATGGTCTACCTCAAACTCAAAGGGAGAGTCCGGTTGATTGACAGGCGTAGGTGCCTTAGATAGCTGGGGCAGAATTGGGGGCGGAGCTGGCCCCGTTGGTATGTCCGTATCTGCCTAGACATTTTGTGCCTCTTCGGGTGCCGTGATTTCTGGTGGGGGAGGAACTAGGTGTGAAGCAGATGCTCCGGCTTGTTGTTGCAATCTGGCAATTAACTCTGCCTGCTGGGCCATGACCTCGGCCTGTTGTTTGGCAAATTCGTCCCGACGAACAGCATCCTGCTGTATGGCTCTCATGGTGTCCTGCATCTGACGTATCATTTCCTCAACTCCTGTTGGTCCCGTCATACTGCCCTGATCTGTCTGAACTGCTGGCAGGTCTATCTCTATAGCAATAATTGGGATCTCAATCTGACTGTCCACTGATGGGGTAATCCGTTGCTCTGGTAACCTCTGCTCAGATACACTGCGCCTTTTCGACCTCTGTTTGATAACCGGGGGTAGAGAGTGGAACACTGGTTGTCCGTTGACCAGATCCTCAGATCGATTGAGTCGGCGACCTCTTGTCCAGAGTGCTTGGGGAATATCTGCTTGGTCTGGAGCAATTGTGCTAAACTACCTAGCAAAAAGATAAATAAAGCAATAATAAGGAAATAAACGAGCAGACGAACGGACAGCACAACGGCGTAAATAAACACAACACACAGTCGGGTATAATTAACACGCAATTGATGCACTGTTCTCAAAGACCAATGATTATTCCCAAATTACTATTCCCAAATCACTGTCCCCGAAGTTGAATCTGATACTCGCAGATAACTGATTTCAAAAATACTGAACTGGTGCCCACAGGCCTGATACCCGGAAATACTGAATTGGTGCCCGCAGGCCTGATGCTCAAACTTGTAAACTGATACATGCATTCGTATAGAGACGCACTCTAAAAGCACATAACAAGCAAATGAGAGCCAAAACACCCCTATGTTGGGGTAAGGTTTCCCTGTCCTATTTTGTCAGGAACTAGGGTTTCACAACGCACGCAGCAGTTTCAAATAACCTATAAACGGGTAAGCAACCTGTCCTAGTTTGGAATGGTCACTATGGATTCCGAATATGCACTAGGTTGAATGGTCAAAAAGGGTGCCCCGGTAAAACCGGGGTTTGTCCCATACTGGTAGAGCCCGCAACCGGTCAGCCTTACGGCATGCTTTGACAAAGCAAGCCTCCGGCAAACATATCAGATGGAAAACACGGTGTCCTAGGCGCACCAATGCAAATGCAATGCAAAGAAATACATAAGTGTAATCAAAACAAGATATCATGAGTTCGAGTCAAGTTCTCTAACTCCCCAGCAGAGTCGCCAGAAACTGTAGACGTCCCCGAACGTCCCGGGAGGGAGAACCCCCCCATGTTTTGTTCATTGGACTCACTACAGTTCAGGACTCAAAATCATGGTCCTGTATCTAATCTCGCAGAGTGCAATGCAAGACTGATGAATCATCAAAGAGTCCAAATCCGGCAAATCGTTTTTGAAAACAAATTTTTTGAAAGAAGTGCCAAACATGGACTGCTTTTCCAGATACAAAGTCGCCACCTAAATATTTATTTTGAGGGAATTTAGGAAACCCTGACTCGTTGCCTAAGGCCACGTGTCCGTCATCACCAAAGTTGTCTCGGCTCGGGAACTTGGGTACGATTGGGGAAGGTCAGCTATGAGCACCCCCACTCGCCCCGTCCGAAGACCGGCCTCTACTAACCGTGATATCCGATTTTGAAACATTATGCGTTTTATTTCCAGTTATTAGCCTAGATTTTACTACGTGATATGCGCACAAGCAATACATATGACTGGATGCTGAATTGGAATAAAACATTTCACGTTTGTTTTTTTAAAACGGTTTTGCTACTCGCAAGTAAGGTTCTAAAATGTGATTTGCCACCATCAAGGTGGGCTTAGAAAATAAGATGATTTGCCAACTCTCAAGTGGGCTTAAAACTTCACAATTGTGATTGTTCATCACAAATAAGCCCAACCTTTCACCCACAAGACATCAGGCAGTTTATATCAACATAAGCAGATACATCATGGTAAGCATGCTACAATGGCAGTCACTCAACACCATGCAACGGATGCAAAGCATAAACTTACCGAATGCTCCAAAGCCAAAGAAGAAGCTTAATTAGAAATCATGCCATGAATCCTACTATACAGAAATGCTAATGCAACACAGCAGAATGCAACTACAATAGGCTCGGCTATTCTAAAGATGGCATGTGAAATGCTACAGCTAACACATATTCAATTTGGAATTGAAATACAAATGCAGTTAGTATGATGCGCCGAGCCCGGTGCATGCAATACAGATAAATAAATGCAAACATGCGAACATAAGTATACTAATTGAAACATGCCCTAATCTAACCATCATAAACTGGTAAATAAAAGGGAGAAAGACGTGGGGTTGGAAGACATACATCACACACACGCACACTTATTACAACATTAGCCCTCTCTCGGAGGGTCCGAATAAATAATACAGTCCGAATAAGTACAAAATCCTAATTAATTAACAAATTAACTAGGAAAGCGAATAAATTAGCATGCAAGCTATGGACCGCCTCGGCTCTGTTCCGAATGATGAATGATGCATGCTCGGGTTGCCTTCGTCGGGAAATTCTTTACGATGCCCCGGTTTGCCTCTATTCGCAATTGTTCTCGGAATATTGTGCAAAGCTCCAGAAGGCAACTGATTTCTGATTTGCTGCAACAGAGAGCAACAAAGGGGCATGGCAAAGTATTTTCACATATGTATGCATGACTACTCTTTAGGGAGTG
>NW_021024849.1:2444820-2480645 GCF_004153795.1 Camellia sinensis
TGAATAGTACAGTCCGAATAAATACAAAATCCTAATTAATTAACAAATTAACTAGGAAAGCGAATAAATTAGCATGCAAGCTATGGACCGCCTCGGCTCTGTTTCGAATGATGAATGATGCATGCTCTGGTTGCCTTCGTCGGGAAATTCTTTACGATGCCCCAGTTTGCCTCTGTTCGTAATTGTTCTCGGAATATTGTGCAAAGATCCAGAAGGCTACTGATTTCTAATTTGCTGCAACAGAGAGCAACAAAGGGGCATGGCAAAGTATTTTCACATATGTATGCATGACTACTCTTCAGGGAGTGTAGTCCTCGATCCTCATGCCACCAATCACGCATCTCGATACATGATGGCCGAGGAGTCGAATTGCACGACTCAATGTGAAATGAATGCACATGAAGACACAACAAGACCTAAACTCCATCATGGGTAATCCGGTGTGTCGGCGACAGGGAATTGAGACACGTTCTGTCACTCGGAGTACAAAACATCTCTCGTTTCCTGTGCTTGGGCTAACTCCTATCCCAAACACAATGCAAATGAGATGGCATACACAATGCGACTAACATACAACCTAGCATACGCAATGCTATGAAATGGCATACACAATGCTCGATGTAACATGGCATGCACAATGCTCTAACATACAACCTAGCACACGCAATGCTAAGGACTGAAATGGCATACACAATGTACGATGGACTTACACGAACACGAGTGGACCTCAGCCACACTCACATCAGTGGCCATGAGATGAAAATGAGACAACCGAAATGCGTGCACACCTGCACGCAAACCGAGAACCGAACCTAAGGCATAAAATACCACCCTACCAAGGCATGACAAGGGATGCAAGGTGGCATTCAAACATATAAATTTCAGCACTGAAACATGATGCTAAATGGTCCCGAAACATGGAAATATGGCACCCGATGCATGGAATAAGCCCCGAAACTCAAAACTAGGCACATGCATTGAACCCCAAGTATACAAAGAAAGCATTATTTGATCATGAAGTCAAAAGACAGAGCCAAGGAAGTCCCAAAATGTGCACATTTCTAGTTTAGAGCATGACCAAAAGATGCTAACATGATGGACTAAAATAGCATGCAACATTGGCTAGCAAGCATGGTTTACATGGCATGTATATGAAGCAAATGAGAACTCATCAAACCAGCCAAAAACAGTGAATAAAACATGCCAAAACATGCCCAAATAATCACTGAAATGCAGCCAATGCATGGAAAAATGAGGGGCTTCTTTGGAAGGCCATTCAAGGGGTTGTTAAGCACATATAAGATAGACACTTAGCATGACCAAACCAACTCTGGAAATGAGTTATGACAGCCCTAAAACTCACAAAATTGGCCCTGAAATCAGTCAAGGAAGCATACGATGAAAGGCCCCCTCAAAAGGCCTTGAATGGAATTGTTCTACACATGCACTATAGACATAAAATATGATCAAAAGGGCCCCGAACAGACTTAAGGCAGACCTTAAAACCCACAAAATTGGGCCCAAAAAGTGACTCCAATGCATGCAAAATAGAGCCCCTTTGGAAAGCCAATGATGCTAGTAAAGAAAATGAGGGGTGAGAGGGTCACCTCTCTATGATTTCAAAGCTCAAAACCCCATCAAAGCCACTGAAAATCCCTTGGATTTCAGTGGCTAAGAGTCCAAAACAAGTCCAATGCAAAATGCTCTAATGCATAGCCATAAATATGAAGGAATGAAGCATGCAAGGAAGGAGATGACTCAAACAGAAAAGTGGCCTCAAGAAAAATTAAATAGCAGGCCAAAACAAGGTTTTTTCCAATTTATGACAAATCTCGAAAATGTTCACAAGTAAGGCTAAAGTATGATGCAAAAACAGCCCTAAAAGAGAGATAGAGGGTAAGGGGAAGTAGATGACCTCAAACAGCAAAGTGCCCTTAAACAAAGTTGAAGAGGAGCTCAAAATATGGCACTTTCTAGTTTATCACAATGCCCAGAAATGCTTGCAAGTGAAGCTAAGTAATGAAGCAAAAAAATGCAAGTTTAAGGGAAATAGACACTTACCCTTGAAGAGCCGACCTCCAGCAGCTTTTGGACCAAGTTGGTGAGCTTTCAACCTCTGAAAATGACTTCCAAGGTGCTGGAATGGATGATGGAGGTGTGGTGCTAAGGGTTGTAGTGCAAATGGACCAAGAAAATTAGGGTTTTGGAGCTTGGAATAGTGACAATGGAGGAGCGAGGTTATATGCCTTAGTAAATTTTGTTCAACCTTCTAATATGAAGCCAAGCCTCTCCTTTATAGAGGAGAGGCTCCAAAATATCCAAAAAGGTCCCCAAGTATCCTCCATACACGTGTATGGAGGATACACCAAATGGTCTCCAGCTGGCACAGCTGGACTACACTCAGAAAAAGCAAAAAGCAAGAAGCAGGCCGGCCAATTCAATTGGCCGGCCGGCTACCCCCCTGGTCGGCCGACCAGGGGTCAAAAGGGTTAACAAAAATTTCTGGCCGGCCACCCCAGAAAGGTGGTCGCCCAGATGAGTGCAACACAGCTATGTAGAGAAAAACCAGAAAATATGACCCAAGAGAGAGAAAAGCTAGCTTTTAGAGGGGGGTCAAAAGGGACAAGATGAATTTCTGGGCGGCCTACCCATATTGGTGGCCTCTCAGATGAGTAGAACACAATGGTGGTATGAAAAGCCAGAAAAAGTGGCTCAAAAGTGAGAAAAACCAGTTTTCTGTTAGAAAAACCAGCTTTTGGAGAGAGAAAATGAGAAAACTGGCTTTTCAGGGGAAAAGGTGTCCGGCCACCATACTACCCCCTCCCTAACAATGAAAATAGGGTCCCCACCAAAAACCGGCCAAAACGGATGCAAAACGAAGGTTCGGGGGCCAAAACGCACGGTTCGGGGCCCCGAAAACAGGCTGTTAGGCACCGGAAGTGGCGTATGACCACGAAGGTGGTCTCCCGGGCCACAGTGTCCCTCTAAAGGGAGGAAAGAAGGTGCGTGCCAAAAATCGGAGCAAATGGAGGTAGTTAAGCGGTCCCGAACCGAGGCACACGGCCGACGGCTCCGAAAACTGGAAACTAGGCTCCAAACGGAAAAAATGGCCTACGACCACGAAACGTAGCCTACGGCCACTGAGAGATGGTCTACGAGACCTCTCCCTCCCTTTGGGAAGAGAAAACGGAGAAAACAGGACCCGATTCGCAACCCGAGGCAAGGCATAAAAGAGCCCCGAAGTCTGGAGGCAAGGCTCGCAGCCAAGACTCTGAAACCTCAGAAAGAGCACAAAATTCAACATCACCGAGCGCTCAACTGGTGACGTTTGAGTCTTAAGGTCGGTCAAAAATGGGGTGTCTACAACGGGTTTTCTAAATTTTTCAAAAATATTTAGGTGGCGACTCTGAAATCTGGAAATGCAGTCCATTTTTGGCATTTTTTATTGTAAATCGATTTTCCAAAGATTTGTCAGATTTTGACTCTTTTTTGTTTTTTTGTTTCACATTGCACTTGTGAAATTAGATTCAGAACTACGGGAGTCCGAACTGTAGGGCTATAGTATCCGAGAAGACTAAACTCCTTCGAGGAATACGAGGAACCAGTTACAGTTAGTACTGGTAAAATGGCTTTGATAGTTCTTGTATAGCCTACTAGCACTACAAGAAAACTGGGCTTAAAAGACGAAACTATTTGCGACGGCACACTTGCCGTCTCAAAAAGTCACTTTTTGCGACGGCAGAAAATGCCGTCTCAAAAAAGCAGAGTATTTACGACGGCAACATTTGCCGTCTCAAAAAAGCAAAGCATTTGCGACGATAGTACACTGTCGCAAAAAATAGAAATTTTCATATTTTTAATACTTTTTGCGACGGCACCACACCGTCGCAAAAACAGTGTTCTTGCCATTGCAAAAAAAAGACTATTAGCGACGGCATTTTTTGCCGTCTCAAATAACATTTTTAGCGACGGTAAAATAGTGCCGTTGCAAAAAGTCAAGAAATTTCAAACGTTATTAGCGACGGTAAAGTGCCGTCGCAAAAGGTTAAAATGCTGTCGCAAAACATTAGCGACGCCACTGTGGCATCGCAAAAACTCTTTTGCAACGCCCCCAGTTGCGACCCCCCTATTGCCGTCGCAAAAAGTCATTTGCCGTCGCAAAAAGCTGAAATTTTAGTAGTGTAGCAGACATGTACCTAGATATTCCTAGTACTTTGTATCTATTGCCCTGTTTTCTGATTTAAAAAGTATTCTTTTGTGAATCTTTACATATATAACTAAGGCATTGCATTGTTTCGAAAGAGAAAGTACAATGTTTTGGTAAAAGGGCATGCAAGTACATTCACCATATAACTTTGTTAAGTTTCATACGTTGTGTTCAAATATCTCTATTGAGTTTTAACTCACCTTATGTGAAAACCAACTTTCAGGTGCTGATGATATGCCTCCATCAAGGACATAACTTGGGAGAATTGTGGAGCTGAATGCTCATTTTTGTTTATTTTATTGTAATTATTTTTTGTACAAGCCTCAAGCTTTTAATTGTTTGGGGACTTGATCCACTTTTGTTGTAACCAAGTATCATCTTGGAAATATGTAGCCATTAGGGTATAAACTTATCTATAATCCATTTTGTTCCAGTTTATTTATATATGTCATATGCTATAGATCAAGATCTACGATTTATGAATTTATACATGCATACGTCATCTTTTGTACAGTAAAAGAATATCAATGAAATGTATGTAAGTTTTTCCTTTCCATTGAATATTATGAGGTGGGTTATTATTATTTTGGGCCATTACAGTAATACTGTAGTATATGCAGGTGAATAGATGAGAAAGAAAAATGATGGTGGAAATAAAAATAAAAAACTCTATTTCTATGTAGAAATTTATACCAAAAATATCATAAATATGATGTGATAGTGATATTGTTATAAATATAAATCATCTTTATGAGTGTTTTGTTTTAAAATGAAATGTCATCATTAAGCTTGTATCATTGTGTTTGAAAATTCTGTATAAAATTTATATTTGTATATCATTGCTCAATAAGAATATGTTCAAATAGAATTTAATAATGAAAAGTTGTAGAGTGTAGAGTAATGATGATAGGAAGAAAGGAAAAAGAGGAAGATGGTCATTTAGAAATTTTAAGGCATAATATCAACAATTTTTGTTTAGTTCTTAATGTCCACTTAACAAGAGCTAGCAATTTGTAATGAGATTATAAACATCAGGGGAGAGAATGTAATTTTTAAAATGTGAGAAGGAAAACGATATTAAACATAAACAACAGGGGATGTAACTGTAATTTACCCTAATAAATTTGGTTCAAGGACAAGCAATCTAGTCCTCCGTCGCACAGTTAATAATTTTTGTAGACTACGCACGTTGGTAACGCACCCAGCTAATAATTATGAGTTATGTTAGGGACTAAATAATTTATTAAATTTTTTATTAAATCTCTTACATGTGTGTGAGACCTATATATATGTGGGTTTGTGTAGATCTCACACCTATGTGAGCTGTTTGATAAAAAATTTAACAAATTATTTGGGATTTATAACATTTTTCAATAATTATAGACTATCAATTGGTTTGAGAAGTGACATTTTTTGGTGTTCAGTAACTATTCCGTTTTTAGTTTTTAATTTATATTTGTAAAAATTTTAGAAATTGCCATATAAATTTGTTTGGTAAACTTTTAAGTGTATAAACACATCTCAAATTAAAAATTAAGCTTAAAATCATAAACTAAAAAAATTGTATTTACAAAAGTTTAAAAATTGAAAAAACACATGGAAGGATTGTTTTTTTTTTTTCGATAATGCTACGTAAC
The DNA here is from genome assembly GCF_004153795.1 of Camellia sinensis. NCBI lineage: Eukaryota > Viridiplantae > Streptophyta > Magnoliopsida > Ericales > Theaceae > Camellia > Camellia sinensis. The sequence continues at coordinate 2,450,665 of NW_021024849.1, forward strand.
TCAAATTTTGTGGCTTAAAAATGGTTCAAATGGCCAAAACGACGTCGTTTTGAGTACAGAACAACATAAAAATAGCCAAAACGACGTCGTTTTGGCCATTTGAGCCACTTTTGAGTCACAAAATTTAAGTTACGAGACATTTTCAATCCTTTTTTTTGATACATCGGAAATGACATGGAAGGACTGTGGAGCACCTTGTCTGGTGCACAACAAAGTTAGCTGGTCAAATCACAGGAATGGCACTCGCGAAAACATTTTTGCTTTATTTGTTTTTATTATTTTTAACGTACAAAATTTTAAAAACGACGGAAAAAAAAAAGTGAATAAGGTACACAAAAAAAAAGAAACAACGTGGTTAACTTTGTGCAAAGCCACTTTGTGCAAAGTGAACTTTAAAAATTTCTTCAATCATAGGGCAACAGCTCAGGAGAGTTTCTTTTATTTTTGTTTTTAAAAATTTTCAAATATTTTATTTAAATCAAACATATTTTTCATTTTAAATTTTTTAAAAGTAAACAAAAATTAATTTATAGATTTTTTTATAAATATAAACGAAAAAACATAAACGTTACCAAACATTACATTAATAATTTTTTATTTTATTATTAAAATGTGAGTTAAAAAAAGGTAATATGTTTAGAAAGAAACTTTTGACTCTTTACAATAAAAAAATTAAAAAAAAAAACATATAAAAAAAAATAAATTATATATTTTGTAGAATGAATGAAAATGAATCTTTAACTTTTTCTATGAGTTCAAAACTTTAAAAAAAAAAAAATTTATCTAAAATAGTGACTTATCAAATAGGGTCTTTCTAAAAAATAAAATTAATGATAATTTGCGTAAATTACACTCTAGCCCTTTATATTTGGTTAGGAAAAAAAAAAAAAAACACCATATTAGCTACCACATGATATAAAAACATATATTATTATATTATGATTTAAATTTGTATCAAAAGTGTGAGTTATATATTATGAAATATTTTTATAAAGGGGAAAGGTAAAAAAAAAAAAAAAAAAAAAAAAAAAAAAAAAAAAAAAAACTTCAAAGACTAAACTGAAAAACTCGCTAAATGCAAAAGAAAGTGTAATTTGCCATTTTTTTTTTTTAAGGAGCACCCCCTAAATTTTCAAAAAACATATAAAAAACTTTACTTACGGAACACTTAGATCCCATCTATATTTTTGGTAAATTACATCGGTAGTACATACGTATTATCCTTTGTGTTATTTTGGTTCATATACTTTTAATCGACTCAATTTTTATATTTAATTTTAAATTTTGTGTCAATTTGATCCAATGGATAAAACTATTAATGTTTTTAACAAAAATTATTATTGAATTGGTTGCGGTTAACTCACGAAATTGAGCAAGTATATATTTTTTTTCCCTAAAAGCATGACAATTGCCATTTATGTGTGTATTTTTTATTAAAAAATGTTTACAAAATTATAATCAATTGAACTAAATTAAGACAAAGTCACAAATTCAAGGTCAAAATTGAGCAAACTGAAATTACTAGGATCAAAATAACACAGTGATCAAAATACAGGAACTACCAACATAATTTGCCCTATATACAATTACAATATAAAAAAAAAAAAAAAAAAAAACAACGCCCAAGAAGTACACGTTAATGTGTGTTTGGGAGGGGAAAGATTCAGTACACACCTAACCTTTGGCATAAAGCGTAAAGTGGTGGCTCAAGACTTGAACCCATAACCTCAAGGTTATTAGGTCAAATCTTAACCATTAAACCAATGGTCACTCCTATACAATTACAATATATTGTAGGAAAATTCTATCATATGCCCCAGTTCCAACTTTTGTAATCTTTGATTATAACCTATTATGCTATTAGTTATGACTTGATTATGATTCATTATGGCCTTATTTATGACTGGTTGTAATTTTTATTATGATATTATTTTGGTTATAATTTATATGTTATATGGTGTTTAGTTATGGCTTATTTTTTTTATTATTTAAATTAAGACTAAAAATGATCTAATTATGACATTTGGCCTTTGAGATTTGGGAAGAGTAGGAAGTTGTCTTCTAGGTTTGTTGAGCCCTTTGAGATTCTAGAGTGAATTAGGGAGGTAGCTTACTGTTTGGCCTTGTTACTCCAATTTTCTAGGGTTCATGACGTGTTTCATATCTGTATACTCCGAAAGTACGCGCCTGATCCTTCACATGTGCTGGATTGGACCGATTTAGAGATAAATAAGGATGCCTCATATGAAGAGAGACCGATTTGGGTGTTAGATACTCGGGATCTAGTCTAGAGGGGCAAGACTATTCCATTGGTTAAGGTGTTGTGATGACACCATAGAGTTGAGGAGGCAACTTAGGAGTGAGGCTAAAGTTCATGAGAAGTATCCGGACCTGTTTGTTGGTGTTTGAGTTTTGTATTAAAATTTCACATTATTGTAATATGTAAACATTGTACGTGTTTTGGAGATTCAAAATTGTAATATTTTTGTGTTGGATGACATTATTTTATCATTGTACTAGTATGGATTGTCATTGGGATTAGATTGCAGTGATTATTGTTTTGATTTAAATTTCGAGGACGAAATTTCTTAAAAGGGGAAAATTATAACGGCTTGGGTTAGACCCGACCATTTCATATTCTTGGATCTAAGATCCAATACTTTTTATCATTGTCTATACACCATTTTGTCTTCTTGTTGTTGAGTTTGGTTGTTTGGAGTTGTTGGTTGTGTTGTGAGTAGGTTGATAATTCATTTTTTAATGGAGTTCATACATGTTTTTCTTCAGGTTTACTCAAGCGGTCTTTCCTTTGCTCAAGCGGTCTTTAGGTTCTCTCAATACTTTTACAGGTCTGTAAAACTACTGGGATTAGGGTGATCTTTGCTCGAGCTGTCCTTTCTTCCCTTAAACGGTCTTCTGCAGTCTGCAAAACTTCTTGGAGGGGGTCATTGTGCACTCAAGCCGTGTTTTGGTTGCTCGAGCGGTCTGTGCATATATCAGATCGGGGAAAGGTCCTTTTCTGTTGCTTTTTACCTTCTCTCTCTCTCTCTCTCTCTCTCTCTCTCTATCTCCCTCTCTAAAACATCCTAAAACCTAATTTCTTCACTTTATCTCTCTCTTTAGTTCTTATCTAAACACTCAAATACACTCAAATACACCCAAATCCATTGATCTTGCCGCCTAGTGCTTTAGAGTAAAGTGTAGAGCTCATAAAGGAGAACATTTTAATCAGTGAAATTTCCATTTTTTACTCCATCTAGAGTTAGGTCTTGCTTCCTTCTTCTTCTACTCTTGAGGTAGGAACTTCTTCAACCTCCTTGTATGATTCTTAACTTCGTTATGTACTCCTTACAAAATATTGTGATTTGGGAGTTGGGGGTTTGATTTAGGGTTTGGTTTTTGAAATGTAAAAGAGGCATTTTCAAATGGGTTCTTGAAAAAGGTTGTGGGAATGAGTATATTGTTGAGTTGTGTTGAAGTAAGGAATGAGTATATTGTTGAATTGTGTTGAAATATTAGAAATTTCACCTAAAAATGGGTTTTTAAAAGTAAAAGATGTCTTATTAGAAATCATTGGTGTATGACCTATGAATGAAGGGGAAAGATGTTGGATTTTGAAAAAATAAAATAAATGTATCTATTGATGATGAGAATGGAGTTGGATATGCATTATCACTTCCATTTTGAGATTATGAAATTATAATTGTTATTGAAAATTTATCTGTTGTATAGAGATATCTGTTTTGGGCTATCGGTGGATGATAGCTTTGGTTGTTGTAGAAATTGCATGAGGATTATGTTAATTGAAATGAACTACTTATACATTGTGTATTGAACATTGTTTCATACTTAATACTTTGAAATGCATCGTTTTGAGAAAAATGGGTGAATACCCTGGTAGATCTAGTTAGAGGGTGTGGTTATGGTTTTATTATATTGGCCTATGTGTCCTTGATGAAAGTCCAAAAACCGCCGCAATTAGGTGCCGATCCTTCTGGTTAGTGTAGACATCCCATGTTTTAACCGCTCTTAAGACTTGAGTTCTCAGTTGAACACTTGATGATGAAATAATACGCTGTGTAATCATTCAATTTCCTTAACAAAAAGCTTCGGTTTTGAGTTTCAGAATCTAAAGCCTTGCACTCCCTTGGGACCAAAACCTAATTTTTTTCTCACCTGACCACTTAGAGGCCTGCTAGCCAACATGTGGTTCGCAAGCCAATTTTATTGGCCGGCCGTCCCCTTCCACGGCAGGCCAGTCGGCTGGCAATGTTTAGCGGCGAGCAGATATTTACTGCTAGCTGTCCCCCCCATGTGCATGCCTTGCACCCGCTGGCTCAATTCAGATATTTCTGGCAAAGAAACCTGTTTTTCTATAAATAGATGACCACCCCTTATGATTTTAAGTTAGAAAAATTTGCCAAGTGCTTGAAACTTACCAAACACTCTCCTTCTCTATCTTGCACTATACATACACTATACATACACTTCCTAAACCAAAAATTTGAGGCTTCCTGCTGTGATTATTGAGCCAAAATTTCAGCTCTTGAGAGTGAACACTTTGGTGTTTGTGAACCAAAAAGTATCTTCTCTTCAAAGGTATAACTTTAAAAGTAAACAAAGATTAATTTATAGATTTTTTTATAAATATAAATGAAAAAACATAAACATTACCAAACATTACATTAATAATTTTTTATTTTATTATTAAAATGTGAGCTAAAAAAACATAATATGTTTAGAAAGAAACTTTTGACTCTTTACAATAAAAAAATTAAAAAAAAAACATATAAAAAAAATAAATTATATATTTTGTAGAATGAATGAAAATGAATCTTTAACTTTTTCTATGAGTTCAAAACTTTAAAAAAAAAAAAAAAAAAAATTATCTAAAATAGGGACTTATCAAATAGGGTCTTTGTAAAAAATAAAATTAATGATAATTTGGGTAAATTACACTCTAGCCCTTTATATTTTGACATGGGGGATCATAGGGGATCAGGAAAAAAAAAAAAAAACCCCATATTAGCTACCACATGATATAAAAACATATATTATTATATTATGATTTAAATTTGTATCAAAAGTGTGAGTTATATATTATGAAATATTTTTATACAATGTGACAGTTAATGTGTCATTTTTTATTTAATTTTAGGCATAAGTTAATTTTTAGAATAAATTAAGAAAAACCAAAAACGTGAAGAGTTAAAGTAAGAAGAAAAAAAAAAAACCCCTTCAAAAAATAAAGTGCAAAGACTAAAGTGAAAAACTCGCTAAATGCAAAAGAAAGTGTAATTTGCCATTTTTTTTTAAGGAGCACCCCTTAAATTTTCAAAAAACATATAAAAAACTTTACTTACGGAACACTTAGATCCCATCTATATTTTTGGTAAATTACATCGGTAGTACATACGTATTATCCCTTGTGTTATTTTGGTTCATATACTTTTAATCGATTCAATTTTGATATTTAATTTTAAATTTTGTGTCAATTTGATCTAATGGATAAAACTATTAATGTTTTTAACAAAAAATTATTATTGAATTGCTTGCGGTTAACTCACGAAATTGAGCAAGTATATATTTTTTTCCCTAAAAGCATGACAATTGCCATTTATGTGTGTATTTTTTATTAAAAAATGTTTACAAAATTATAATCAATTGAACTAAATTAAGACAAAGTCACAAATTCAAGGTCAAAATTGAGCGAACTGAAATTACTAGGATCAAAATGACACAATGATCAAAATACAGGAACTACCAACGTAATTTGCCCTATATACAATTACAATATATTGTGGGAAAATTCTATCATATGCCCCAGTTCCAACTTTTGTGATCTTTGATTATAACCTATTATGCTATTAGTTATGACTTGATTATGATTCATTGTGGCCTTATTTATGACTCGTTGTGATTTTTATTATGATATTATTTTGGTTATAATTTATATGTTATATGGTGTTTAGTTATGACTTATTATTTTTATTATTTAAATTAAGACTAAAAATGATCTAATTATGACGTTGGTGTTGATCAACATCACAAATATCATAATTTGTAGGGTGCATATCCTTTTTAGAGTGTGTCATATTAAGTTTGACAGTCCAGATCTATTTTTATCTAAAATTTTAAACTTTCTAATTATTGAAATTCAATTTTCATTAATAAGTTATTGGTTTGATCAATATGCTAATAATTTTTTGGATAAATTACATTTTAATTCTCTGTGGTTTGCCTAAAAAATACGAAATTCCCCTATAATTTCATTTATAACACGTAAGCCCCCTGAACTTAATACCACACTGTAATTTTTGACAAATTCATTTATTTAAACAAAGCGTGAGATTCACGTGCATAAAAGTGTAAGCAGCACTCTCTCATGCGAAAAGCGTTACACTCTTGGACCAAAACACCCCTTCTCTCTCCCCTTATTATATAAATATGCAACGAACACATTAAAGCTTTTGAAATTGCCCAGATTAATTAACTCAAGATTTTTCTTCCTCACTGCACAACAAAACCAGCTTTCAATTCAACACCACCATTCACCCTCCATCTCCTTCTCATTACCCTTTCCTTATCACTCACTTCATCCAACAAACCAAGGCGATACACCCCTTACCACACCATTTCCATTCAGCACCACTACAAGCTAATATATATAAATACATCTTAGGTCTTGTTTGGCATATACTAAAAAAGTTAAAAAGTCAAAAAGTCACTATCCTATTTAAATCACATCATCTTATTTAAGGCACATCACCTCTCTACAACATCACTTCAAACCCAACCCATATTTTATAAAAAGTCAAAAAATACACTTATTTAGAACATTCCAAACCACCCCTTAATCTCTAAATAAATTTGTTAAATGGATCGAACCCAGTTAGAATTAAAGAAAATTAGTTTTTTTTTTTTTTAAGTTGTTCAATAAAAATTGCAAATTATAATGCAAAGAATGGTTAAAACTTGAAATAATTTTTACCTCACAACTTCATATTTTGTTCACATCAAATTGACTGCTCACATTATATAGATAATATATAATGTTCGTATATATGCCCACAAAATTACTTACAGAGAGTTCAAGACAAACAAAAAATTTCAACTACAAAATCTTACCCGACACTAAGCTATTTTTCTGAAGAGTGCAATGCAAGAGGGAATTGGGTTTGATGTGAGGTGTTGTAGGTGGCTACTTCATGTTAGGACAGCCATGGCTTCCATGGGGAAAAAAAAGGGCGATTTTTTCTTTTCTTTTCGAAAAGTGCAATGTAACAGGGAATTGGGTTTTGGTTTGAGGTGTTGTATGTAGTGGCTGCTTCAACTAGGACAGCCATGGCCTCTTCCATATTAAAAATTATATATGGTAGTTGAGTGCTGAGGGGAGAAGAAGAAAAAGAGAGAGTGAAAAGAAATGGTAGTTGTTGGACCTGAAAACGGCAGGTGGTGTCCATGACATAATGTGTGGGGGAAAGGATCAGGTATAATGAGAAAGATGGCATACAAAAGAAAATTAGAGAAAAAAAAAGTAAAGGTATTCAAGACTTTTTACAAAAGTTGTTACGTCTGTCCGAAATTACACTTTGGTATAAAATTCAGGAATTTAAGTGTTACAAATGAAATTACAAGGAAGTTTCATGTTTTTTTGGATAAACCACAAGGGGTTAAAGTGTAATGGGCACTCTATTTCATTAACCTAACAACAATTGACAATGGACAGGCAAGAGCCAATTAATTAATAAAACTCATCTCCGAGATTGAATTGTTTCCATTCAAATTGAAATAAGTGATCTTGTACTCAGAATCAGCCTGCATAAACCTCCAATATATATATATATATATATGCATTGTTTCTATATATAAATTTCACATTTTCTCTATCAAAGAATGGATGTGGCAGCCGAAAACAAAGACAACAAATAAAATTAACAAAAAGAGGAAGAACGGAATGACAATTATAAGTGAACATGCTAAAACAATAAAGGGGTCAGGCAAAAATGCTTTTGACTAGTTACACTGAAATAAGACCCACATATCCTGCAAATAAAGCTAACACGCAAGAAAGAACGTATGCGCTTGCAACAATAACTGGTTCTTTGACTCCACATAGCTCAAGGTGGTGGTGAAATGGTGCCATCCGGAATAAGCGGTGGCCAGCTCCGTGAAAGCATTTGGTGGTCTTGAAGAAGGATACCTAAAACATAAGCACCTCAATTCGGTTACAAGCTCATGAGAATTGAATTTACCAACTTTTGTTTCTTCAATCCAAGCACAACATGCTACCACAAACTTTAGGAAGAAAAATTGATCATAATAAATAGAAAAAAACCACCAATCCACCACAAAATACCTAGCATGTATTAAAAATATCAACTGTCACTTTGTGCACCTGAATATGTGCTTACTTGCATGTATTCATGTATCTACATATAAGCCCTTGCATGTGGATATCTAGCCAACAAGAACAATACACAGTTTAATTTCAGGTTCTTCTAATGAAGAAGATGCGGACTACAATCTTCAATTCTTAGAAATTATAATGATAGTTTTATCTTATTGCTTGCATCTCACTGTCTTGTTGGCCAAACCAATTCCATTAGCAAAGGTCTAGTTTCTCAAATTCAAGAGGAAAATCTTCCTCCATCCAAGTGGAAGAAGGGTGAAACATGAGACAGTCGTCCATTGTAGGGGTTCTTACTAGATACCAAATACATTGCACTTGTATTAATATCTTGAAGAAGCTTTTAGGCAACTTTGAACATACGAAAATGGCAATACTTGAGTAGCAGAAATCAGAATGGAGAACCAAAAGTAGGAAGAAAAAAGTTAATCAAGAAAGAAAGGGAACATGTCAAGACTGCATTAAAGGATTATATCAATAGCAATGGGCTGATTACAGTGAGATCACAAAAAAAGAGAGAAAAAGGAAAAGAAAGAAAATATAAAAACAGTAAAACAAATAAAGGAATTCAGTGGCGAACAAAAATATCAAAATTGAAGACACATCTGAGTCTTCTCATCACAGGTGAAAAGAAAGATCTGGAGCTCCATCAAGACTTTAAAAGCTCGCCACCAAATTGCTTTTGAAGTACAAAGAATCAAGTCCAGGGTCAACAGGTATGAAGCACGGACACGGACACGTGACACGACATGGACATGTGGACACGCAAATTTTCAAAAAATGAGAGATGACACGCTGAGGACACGTTCAATATATATAATATTATTTATTTATTATATGTACAAAATTAAAAAAATAAAAAATAAAAAATAGAAAAAATAAAAAGAGGGTCTCAGGTATAAATAAATAAAAAAGTAGGTTTTTTTTTATAAAAAAAAATACTTTCAATCTTTCATGAGAATAAAAAGAAATAAATAAATAAAAAGGGAGAGACAGAGAGTCTTTCATGAGAAGAAAAAGAAATAAATAAATAGAAAGGGAGAGAGAGAGACGAAAAACAAAGAGACGGAGACGATCAACGAGAAACGAAAAACAGAGAGGAGGGGACGACGAAAAGCACACCGAGAGAGAGAGACGACCTTCGAAGTGATGAAAGAAGAAGAAAAACGAAGCAAAGAAGGAGGACATACCTCAATCTAGGGCTTCAACTTCACCGCTTGAGGTTCAACACGTTTAGGTTCTTCTTCACCTTCTTTCTCTTCTCTTTCTCTTTGTCGACCAACAAGCTAGGGTTTTTGTTCAGAATCGTATCCCAAACGTGTCCAAGCATGTCCCAAATGTGTCCGACTACAAAAAAATTCAAAAAAAAAAAAGACACCTCCCACAGAGTATCGGACACATGTCCATGACGTGTCCGATGCGTGTCCGTGTCCGTGTCCATGTCCGACACGTGTCAGACACCCATACACTACCTTCGGAGAGGTGTCCATGCTTCATAGATGAAGAGAATAGCAACCGAAAACATATAACCTAATATATATACATTATCCCCCTCAAACTCAAGGAGGTAGTGTAGATACCATCTTAAGTTTAGAAACCAAGTCATGGAATGTCCCAGAAGATGTACTGTTACACCCTAAAGAATGCCACATTCTAAGTCAAATTAACTGTCTCATTACACAAATATTTAAAGTGAAGCTTAGAAATGAGTGATTAGGAAGCTTGGACCCGTCGAATTTCACTATCAACTAATAAGACTTAAGAACTAACCACCTCTTGAACATAGTGAGCAAGTGTGTATTGCATCAAAAGTATTTTTACATGACATGAACGAATATTTAGCTTAATCTAATCACCTTACAATACTCTAGAGATAGAAATATGAATTTATAAGATGAAACCTTAGAAGATGAATACAATTGGAAAGAAACTTCGAAGTGAAAAGCAAGCATTGATGAGACACACTTGAGAAGAAAAATACTTGAAGATTACTAAGAGTTAGGGGACACCTTAAGTGTAGAATTTGTGAATGCTAGGATGTGCCTATGCACTAATTGGGGAGCTTAAAGATCTTAGACTAATGTACTCATTATTTTAATACTCTATGTCATTTTGCAAATCATAATTAGAGTTAATTAAGTAGAATTAGTGAACCCTAATTGAGATTAATTAAGCTAAGCAAGATTAAATTAAACCTTGATTAATCAAAGACTAACATGGATTAATTATAATTAAGATTGATTAACTAAGTTAAGTACGTGAGATTAGAGAAATTGGTGAAGCATACACGTAGGTGAAACACACATCTCTTCTTTTATACAAATGTCCAACTTTGTCCTACCTAGCTTTTGTCTTTACCTTTAAATAAGCTAAATGAGGGGAGTGAAATCAGATTTCACAAGAAAGAGGGAGAAGAAAAGAGAGAAACATAGAAGAGAAGAGAAGGGAAGAGAAAGAAGAGGAGAAAAAAAAAAAGAAAAAAAAAGAAAGAAAGCTTGAAAAATCAACCAAAAATCCATCTTTTGATCATCCTAAGGAAAGATTTCAAGCCTAATACTAGTAGTAATCCTACCTATTATCAAAGATTGAGAAAAAGCTAAGATTTAATTGAGTTATTAACAAAGGTAGGAAAGATTGAAGAACAAGCTAGGTAGTCATGATTCTCACCAATCTGATCTTGATTCTGGTGCTCTTGATGCGTAAGAAGCTTCATCTTCATGTTTTCATATGATTTCTAAGAGTTTTGCAAGTTTAAATTCATGTTTTGGAAGGATAAGCAAGAAGGGTTTTAATAAAAAATAGAGTTAATGATTTCTTGACAAAAACCTAAGTTTTGATCCTGGTGCCTTAAGAATAAATCATGTTTTGAAGTTATTGCTTTGAAAAGAATCATATTTCCATTTTTTCCTTTAAGTTTTGAATGTTTTATAACAAGTTTTCCAGGTTCGAAGGCTTAGAAATGAGAAGAGGTAAGCTAGAACAAGATTGGATTTTCAAACAGCCATCCTTGCACGCCTGAAAGTGACTCCCGCACGTGTGGCCAGACCGTCTAGAAATCAATTTTTGGTTCTGAAATAACTGCACGTGCCCTCAGATTTTCCGCACGTGTGGTAACCTTCCCAATTTTTGGTAGGTCAAACAGGGTATTCGCCCGATTTGACTCCTTTTTTGCTTGTTTCGATGCACCGGATCTTATAGAACTTATTTTAGATCTAAAATAGAATTGAATAAAGTTTAGAAACTGATTTTTAATAGGAAAGTTAAAGAACAAAGTTTAGAATTGGGTTAATACATTTGTTTTGTGTTGCACATGTGGCAACCCTGCTCCAAACCTATTTCATATTTTTCAAGCCTTGTTTGCTTAGGACACCCCCATGCTTGCATTTGACACATGTTATGCACTTGTTTAAGACTTGAATTAAGCCTAGAATAGCACCTGACATGTAAGAGAAGTTTAGGAAAGTGTTTAGCCAAACTTAGGCATTCGGTTTGTTATATTTGTACATGTAAGCTAGGTACTTTAATACCTTGTTCATGCTTTGTGTAGGTCAAGCACTCGGAGGAGGAAACCTTTTATTCAAGGAGCCATTAGTAGTGTAGTGAAGTTATGTTTGTTAAAACTATGATTCAAAATGCAAACCTATGCTATGTTTATGAAAGTTAAGCTATTGTTTTGTTATGAATGAACATCCTATATTCTTGTATCATATATTAAGATGACATTCTTGGATCATGTCCCAAAATTGGGGAAATAACCAATCATGTCTTGATGGCCGAGCTCACCTTGCCACCTTCGGGTTAGGTGTCTAGCCGATATCGACACCGGTTAAACACCTTATAATCCTTGATATGTTCATCATTATGTAAATGTTTGCAAGCCAAGTTATGCAATGTCTTGCTCAAGTTAAATCTATGTTGAAACTATGATTTGAGGTTATGTTTAAAAGCTTGTCGGTGTTCATTCATTTACCACTTTACTGGCGATGGCTTACCCATCTCCCCTATATGTATGTAGGTACAAGAGAAGCATCATGGAGAAATTAGTTCCTTGAAGTTTATGCATGTATGCTAGAGACAAGAGGGTTGTAATTCATCTTGTATATTTTTGTATCCTTGTAAATATGTATGTAATCAAGAACAATGTATGCTTTCATTTCATATAGTTATGCACTATTCTAAATGGATGCTTCAAACGGACTAAATATAAGCAAAAAAATGGCTTTCACACAATGGAAAATTTGCCTAAATTATCCAAAGAGTCCAACTCCTTTTGTATGTTACGCCTTTGGTAGTCTATAACTACTGGCTAGTCACCTCACTATCCTGTTTGGGGTGAGATGGGGTTGTGACATGTACCTTGGTGAAGACATTAGTAATTTGATTGGATGAGGAAACTGAGAGAAGGCAAATAGTGCCACACACTTCTATTGTTACAGTGTAGTGTACTTACAGAAGAGTGAGAAACACCTAAGCCAGAGAAGTTCTTGAGTGGTATCAGCAATACCACAATATTCGGCCTCAATACAAGATCTACCTCTAACAATATGCTTCTTGAAGAAATAAGTGAATTGCCTAGAAAGAAGCAGAAGCCTAGAATGACAATCAATGGAATCATCCACCCAATCCGAGTAAGCATGTAATTACAGAATAGAGTACGCTGAGTAATGAAGACAACAAAATAGTATTATCGAGAGTAAAAAAGGTTGTGGCCATTTTTGTGACCTTCTCCCTCTTCTTTTTCTACATCAAACAGTGAGATAAACAAGGTTGCCAATGAACTATCATTAAAGTGACATCAGAAAGTGGGGTGGCATCCAAAGAGAGTGAGGCAAGCATTAAACTCTAGAGGTGTAAATGCAATCTTAGTATCGGTAAGTCCAACCCATGCTATAAGATCATAAGCATACTTAGCTTGAGAAAGAGAACCCAAAAAGTAAAATCATCCGTGTAAAAGAAAATTTCAAGCCCCCAAAAGTAGCTAAGAGAACCCAAATCCTTCATCTCAAAGTGCTTGCTGAGGGTTGTTTGAGTTTAGAAATAGTAGTAAAATAATCCCCAGTGATAATCATATCATCAACATGAAGGAGTAAGAGAGTAATACCTTGCTTTGTCTTGCAGATAAAGAGAGTAGAATCATAAGGACTTGAGGAGAAACAAAACGACCAATAGTAGCACTAAATTTTGCAAACTATGCTCGAGGAGCCTACTTGAGACCGTAGAGAGTACAACAAAATTTACAAACCTTGTGTCGTTGATGTGCATATCTAGGCAGAGGTTGCACATAAACCTCCTTAGTAAGATCACCTTTGAGAAAAAGCATTTTTGACATCGATTTGATACAATCTCCACAGGCGAGCTGCTGCAACTACAGCTAGACTCCTAACAGAAGTGACGCAAGATACTAAAGCGAACATCTTCTCATAATCAATGTCATACTCATGTAAAACCTTTTGCAACCAAATGAGCCTTATAGCATTCTCTGGTGTTGATCTTGCAAACGCACTTACAACCAACTACCGTCTTGCCTAGAGGAAGATCAACCAAGTCCCATGTATGAGTTTCGTCCAGGGCTTGCAATTCTTCTACCATAGCTTGCTACAAAAGACGGTTAGAATTGGCGTCATGATAGGAAAGTTCATGATAAGAAGTATCGTGGGAAAATATTGGTAATCACATAGATGAATAGGTATATATCTCTTACATGAGTAGAGTGACAGATGGGTGGAGCAATGGAATGATAATTATATTGAATGGAGGCCAAAGTATATAGGGGCAGAACCATTAGATGAACCAGATACGGAGAAACTGTATTAATGAGCTCAGGATAAGAAGTTGAATCAAGTTCGTCAAGAACAGTTCAACGGAGGAATTGGTAAAAAAATGTGGTATAAGTGGACGGAAGATAGAAGAAAACATTTTATGTTTCTAAAAGGGGATATGGCGAGAAAGGTGAAGACATTTGCGAATGCCAACGTGGATAGCCCTTTTGTTCAATCCCATACCCTAAGAAACAACAAAAAGGAGCCTGAGGCTCTAACTTGGTACACTCGTGAGGCTGAAGCAAAACAAAGCTTGCATAGTTGAAGACTCTAAGAGTATTGCAATTTTGGAAAGCACCACACAAACACTCAAAAGAATACTGATTATTAATGATGGGAGAGGGAATACGATTCGTTGTATAGACAACAGTGAGAGCAACTTCTTCCCAAATTTGCTGAGGACAAGAGGCAGAGATAATAAAGACACAAAATGTGTCAACGATATATCTATGCTTGTGTTCAACAAGCCTATTCTGCTGGTATACAAGAACAATGATAGACTGTCATTTGTGTGAAGAACATTAAATGAACACTCTATATTCCGTAGCATTATTGGCACGAAAGACTTTGATATAGCAAGAAAACTGAGTTTTTACCATGTTTACAAAGTCACAGTAGATCTTTGGTAATGCAGATCGATTATGCATTAGAGGTATCCATGTAAAACGTGAATAATCATCAACAAAAATAACAAAGTTCCTGCAACCCCCCTCACCGCCAATGGTAGAAGAGATGAGGATCCCTAGACCTTGGAGGGAATAAGTTCCAAGTAGAGCAAACGACACAAAATCACTTTTATTAGAAGGCAAAACAAGTTTTTTGGCAAGTTAAAAAAAAAATAAAAATAAAAAACAAACAAACAAACAATCGACATCTTCATTTTCTATTAGACCTAACTAACAACTAGAGACTAAAGTTCTAAGTGACCAATAGACATACATGACTGAACCGAGAATGCTAAAGACTGATAATGAGGGTGTTAAAGTTAAGGCAACAGACTGCACTGGGGGAGAAGGCTAAGAATGAATCTGAAGATTAACGAGCTTTAATAGGAGCCCAAGCTTATGGCCTATCCCAAGGGTCTGTCGCATCCATAGACCTTGCACAAGACATCTTGTTGGAAATCTGGGTCGGGTTTCAAACTCGGGTTTGGGCGCACCATGGTGGCATGACCCAAGACCTGTTTGGAGACCCAGTTCTTTTGAAGATGGTGTTAAGAAGTGACACACTATAAGTGTAAACTTGGCCTATGTTAAACTTGGCCTATACCCGAGTTGATATTAATGAGCAAGATCAGCAGTGGTATAACACTCAGCCAAGAAATTCCAAATAGATTGGCAGTGTCAAAGCATCCAAACTGAAGGCTAATGGATGTAGTCAACGTGTTGCGAAACCAACTAATAGTCTGATGGTTTTTGTTATCCCACTCAACAAGGAGCGGAGGAAATTTATCATCTTGTTCTTTTCTGTGCTTGAGCTCCTTTAGATCCTTAGTGAAATATCTCCAAAGTTTATGTCCTTTGAGGAAACTAGAAATTTCTTGTGTCCAAAGGATGTAATTGGAGCCACTTAAGACGACAGATATTGGCTGAGAAACTTCATAATGTTCCATAGTAATAGAACAAGTAAGCTACCAACGCAAAAGTGAAATACAGAGGCTTATTTTCAGAAACAGAGGCCATAGACATTCAGAAGGCCAAAAATTTAACCAGATCAGAAAGGTTCAAAAACACCTTAAACCAGCCAATTGTAGTTGCTGGAAGGGGCTGAGTGAACCGTCAGCAGAAAGAAACCGGCCAAGATGCACATGCTGCACGCAGAGGAAATGGTACACGCATTGCACAAGAATGCAGATGCACGCATTGTGTGCTAAGCAAACAGAGGAAACAAGGCGACCATGCCTTACAGCACATAAGACAAGGGGCTGAACATGGAACAATGCACCAATGTTGTGGGGAGTGTGAGATTGTCCGTGGGTGATTGGAGCCCAGACTTCACTAGTGAACTCGGTTGATCGGGGCAAACACAATGGTGCTTTTAAAATTGAGATTGAAGCACTGGGATATTATTTCAATAGGCGAGGCACAAAGAGTGGACAGTGGTGGCGGCATTGCAATGAGATGCGACGGCAGCAGTTCACAGACCAAGAAAATAACAGATAGAGGATAGAGTTTTTGATAAGATAAATGACGGGATTTTTTACAACCATGTTGGATTTAATACAAAGAGAGAATGAAGAAAATAACTCTGGATTGATCATCCATTCTCTACAGTGAGCCATTACGCATATATAGGCAGAGTGCTGTACAAGAGCAAAGGAAAAGGAAAGCACAATCATAGGAAAGAAATAATACATGAAAAGAAACCAAAAATATATAACCTAATATATATACACATTTACACACAAAATACCTGCATTATAACTGATGCTGCTTCCAAGACAAAGATCCCAGACGAAATGAATAATGGAAGAAACATTCCTGTACAAGAAGCCATTGCAGCTAAAGCTCCACCTAGTGCCAACGAACCCGTATCACCCATAAATACAGATGCCTTGTATCGATTGTGGGAAAGGAAACCGATACAAGCTCCTGCCATCGATGCTCCAAATATAGCAAGATCTGATTTGTAATGCAAAAGTCAGTATTTCAGTTCAATAAAATTTCTCCTCAACAGAACATCATGACTTAACACAGCTTATCGTCATGAAATCAAACTTCAAAACATTGAAAACAAAGTGAGTAGATTTCAACTTGCTGTCTGTAATTGTATGGCAACTTTTATCGAAATATGCTGCAACAAAAGACATATGAAATTTCTTGGGAACAATGTGGGACCGTGCCTCTGATTGGCCATCTTATCCCTTTAAAAGCAAACAATACCCACATCACTTTGTACTAATCTGTCTCTGCTCTACTCTCTCTCCACCTCTCAGTACTTGGTCTCTTTCTTTCTCTATTTACATTTCCTTCGTGACAGTCGGCAAAAACATCAATCCAGCACCGTAATCTCACTAGTCAAACCAACTACCTCCTCCATAACCATCACCTCCTACCATCATATTTGACCTCCACAACCACCACTGCAACAATCCAATTATGTGAACACCATCTTCTCTCTCTTCTCCTTTAAAACCATTTACATCAAACCACCTTTTGTCTCTCCACTTCCTCTCTAAAACTTTTGATAAATTTTCATTAATTTTAATAACCACAAAACTACATGTATTAAACAAATCAAAAGATATGATGAAATAATATATTTTTATTTTTTTTTAGTTTTTTCCCCAAAAGACAGTCTCTCTAAAACATCAAGTAGTAGACCAGAAACAAATTTAATACAAAAAATAAACACAAGTAAATCAACTTCATGGATTTTCTCTTTCTACGTTCTCCATCTAAAAACTCTTTACCAAACCATTTTCTTACCATAACTTCCTGATGTAGGACGATTAGCGACAGGGCTGTAAAGTCTACAAAGCTAACTTTTTGTGGGTTTTAATGGTTGCTTAAAACTGAATCAATAGGAATTTTAGGATTTCAAATATTGAATGGAATGAACTAGGTTTAGAATTAATAAACTGGGTGAAAGAGATCAAAACAGGGGCTGTTTAGGAGCTGTGAACAGTAGCCATGAACAGTAATTGGCCTATGGAGGTGCTGAAATTTAAGGAACAAATAAAGGAAAAGAAGATAGGTCTAGGCATCACACCTAGGGTTAGGTTGCATCACACAAACCCAAAACAGGCTTCAAAGTTCTAAAAATTCTATTAAATATCAACTCTATTAAATTATAAATATTACATGGCTTTATATAGAACTAGGAGACATCCTAAACCAACTATAACAAAAAAAGAAAACTATTATAATATTTTTGACTTTCAAAACTAATCTAAGACTAGATAAGAAACAGAAACAATGACTAATTAAACAACTTGACCCATGAGATGACCCATGGGTGACCCACACAACTCGTATTTGGAAATTTTGCAAATTACCAAAATACCTCTAACCTAAAAATCCTAGAAAACATCCAATTAAACATAAAATAAGACAAGAATAATACCAGAAACATAACTATATAAGATTTCTATCAATTTCTCTATGAAATCATGCCAATGTCCAAGTATCATCGCTTCTCTGAATTTAGCCTTCCTTGAGCTTCTCATACTCTGCATCACTTCCATTCAACTTCCTCTGGAACCAATATCACACACCATTTAATTAACCGGGCAGCCCCGTCAAAGACGCGTCATCCATCAACTGAAATCAGAAAACTCCAATGACTTGAGAACAACTAAACTAAAAATTAGATCATATGCGCCTTCCATCATATCATAATTCACTATCACCATATGCACCATGCAAATGCACCACCACTATCACAACATGTTAATGCACAATCATTGTCCAATATAAACAACCACTGTCAACCTGTGGTACAAAACTGCATAAAGAGAAGTAAAAAGGAATTTGTAAGTTTTATACACTATAGAAAAATGGAAACTCTGGCTTTGTTTATAGGGAGTTGACTTTATCCAAGTTGAGCTTCAAATAGAGACGAGGAAATAGAAATTTAATCTTATACCAATTCCTTTGTTTTAAGGTTATAGAGATGAATGAATTACGGTTAAGACACACACACACACGTATATTATTAATATAATCAAGAAAGACAAGGGGTGCCACCCAATTTTTGGTGAAACTATGTCACAACTTTTTGTTAAATTAGTGAACGATAAAGATGTCAATTCATAATAACCCCAAGCGGTTGGCCTAGTGGCAAGACCTTGGGTCTTGGGGGTGTGCTCCCTCCAAGGTTCATGGATCAAAACCTCTTAGGTGCTAACAATTCCTTAGGACCATTGGAATGGGGAAAACCCTTGAATTAACCATGGTACACTTGCGGGAAACTCCTTGCCAAGGGCCTGTGCACCTTTGCAGATTAGTCGGGTTTTGATCCAAACACCCCGGTGCTCAAAAAAAAAAAAAAAAAAGATGTCAATTCATAACAATTAATGCAAGGTAAAGATGTAAATAGCAAATCTTCAACATTCTTCCAATAATTAAACTCAACAACTCACATTTTGTGGGAAGGTCCCTCATGAAATGTGGGTTAGTGGAAGAAAAATTAGGAATAACTAGATTAGAAGGAAAAGAATCAGGAATAAAAACACTTAATAAAAAGTAAATATAAAAAAAAAAAATAGAATTAGTATTTGTTAACGCACAAGGTAGCTTCGGTCATGAATGTTTATCGGCCATGGTAGGTGTAGTCGGCGGAGAGGTAGGCGCAGAAGTCCTTGGGTGTGTTTCGGACATAGTCCTTGGTCAAGGGAGTCTTCCGGCCATGGTTCTTTCGGCCATGGGAGGTGTGATGGTAGTTCTCGGTCAGTTCAACGAAATTGCATGGTGGCAGTGTTCCTTACACGTGCGTCATGATTTTTGATGCTACAGATCAGTAAACTTCAAGCATGGGGGTTTTGTCCTTGGCTTGTGTGGGTTATTGAAAAGTTATGTTGTTGTAGCTTTTGGTGGAATAGAAGAGTGTGGGTTGGTGAAAATAATAGTGATTTGGGTTGAAAAGTAGAGTGTGGTTTGTAGAAAAGAGGAGTGCAGCAGCATGGGTGTTGAAAAGAAGATTTTGGTTTGTTAAAAAGAGGAGCAGCTTGGGTGTTTTTGTTTTGGGTTGTGTGGGTTAATTTTGTGGGGATTCATGTATTTTATTTTTTAGTTAATACTTAATTTATTTTTTATTTTTTTGGTCTGTCTTATATTTTGTTTTTAAAAAAAAAAAAAGTTCGTGAGGCCAAAGAGTTGGTTGTATGGATGCGAATAGCAGTAGTAGGGGTAATTTGTACTTTCCGAATCCCTCTCGATACATGTCATCTTCCTGTACCTTTAA
The DNA here is from genome assembly GCF_004153795.1 of Camellia sinensis. Lineage (NCBI taxonomy): Eukaryota > Viridiplantae > Streptophyta > Magnoliopsida > Ericales > Theaceae > Camellia > Camellia sinensis. Next base: position 2,470,798 of record NW_021024849.1, read on the forward strand.
TTTCATGCTGCTAATGAAATTTTTCTTTACTGATCAAGAAAAAGTTAACGCACACACCTAGGTGTGGGTGTGTGCCACACTTCTAGTATAAAAACTCTTCCATGGATGATTGATGATTATATATATTGCTTGACATAAAACGTTTCCTAAAAACATTAAATAACCACAAACATAATGAGTTCACTAATTTGTTCATAGACTATTGATAGGAAATCAGCATTTATTCCTAAGGCGAGTCCAAAAGGGATCTCGTTCACTAAAAGGCCTAGAAAGAAGTGAAAAAGACAATCATCTTGCTAGAAATGACGATGGCAACAAGGCAACACAAAGAATGATGACTACTTCTCCTAATCACAAAATTGTTTAACACTATGAAGCACGGATACTCCAAAAAAGGCCACGTATGTGTATCAAAAATGTATTGGATATTGGATACACGGATACATCTCTCTCTCTCTCTCTCTCTCTCTCTCTCTGATGAAAAGGAACAATAAAAAGCTAAGGCAGTATATTCTTCGCTAAATATAATTTCTTTTAGGATAAATTACAAATATACAACTAAGTTTTGTCAAAAACACATATTACCCCCTCACATTTTGGAAATCACAAATACCCTTTCTTAGAATTTTTTGTAAAACTATCGTAGTAGAAAAACATAAAACCACCCAACTGCCCTCTAATACCAAAATGAAATTATCATACCACTCTCATTTTCATTCACTGACCACCAAATCCCTCTCTCTACGTCACCACAAAAAGGCAACATAATATTAACTAAAATTAAAAACACATAACATAGATATCAAGAGATCATTTATATAACAATTATTACATTATAAAGAATGAAAAACAATTGCAAAATATTAAAATACACATAATGCATTCATTTTATAATTGTTATAAAATATATTTAGACTGCATGAGTTGCATTTCGAAGAATGCAAAACATTGACCTTGTTTTGAGGGTTTAAGAAGTGTCACAGTGTCACAAAAGTGTCTGATATTATGAATTTAAAATTTTAATTAAGACACGTTGAAGAAGTGTCGGACGCACTTTAGGAGTGCCGGTGTCAACCACAAGTGTCCAACATGACAGAGAGAAATATGTTTCCACTAGAACAAGTCTGTTGTGAGGCAAGCTATTTTATTTACTCAACCGAGCCGAGGCTCTATTCACCAAGTGGGATGAATCAGAGAATTGTTGACATAGCTAAGAGTATGATGTACCAGATGAATGTTCCACTGGATGACTGGGGAGAAGCAATTGCCAACTGGACTCCTACGTCTACGCTGAATGGATTCTCCTTGGGCTCTATTTTTCTTTTTTTGACTAATATAGTTGATAGAGTTTGCAAGGATGGCTTGGTAAGCAAGTAGGCAGACACCAACTCCCACATCTTTCTAGTCTTTCTTTCTTTACAAACTAAATATAGAATTTCCTTCCTAAAGTCCTGAATGGCGAGACGGGGAACTAAAGAGATAGGAATGAACAAAATCCAGAGATCTTATTCAGAATTTGCTCAATTTATCCCCTCATGAGGAGAATATTATATAATATGCAATATATATGTACATATGAGGTGTCCCCGTACCCATATCCAATTTTGGATATGTATCCCAAGATCCTAAGATTTAAATTTATGAAGGTCTGACGCTTGGATATATACCCGTACCCGACACTCGTACTCGAGTCCATGTAGCATAGGAAATAGCTAAGAGTATGATGTACCCGATGAATGTTCCACTGGATGACTGGGGAGAAACAATTGCCAACTGGACTCCCACGTCTACGCTGAATGGATTCTCCTTGGGGCTCTATTTTTCTTTTTTTGACTAATATAGTTGATAGAGTTTACAAGGATGGCTTGGTAAGCAAGTAGGCAGACACCAACTCCCACATCCTTCTAGTCTTTCTTTCTTTACAAACTAAATATAGAATTTCCTTCCTAAAGTCCTGAATGGCGAGACGGGGAACTAAAGAGATAGGAATGAACAAAATCCAGAGATCTTATTCAGAATTTGCTCAATTTATCCCCTCATGAGGAATTACCAAAACATTTGACTCTTTACCCATTCTAATATGAAGGATTAGTTAATCAAATAATAGATAGTGAATTGGTCAGTACGAAAATAACTGAATTACTAGTCATAGAATATTATTCTCTTCAGATAATAAGAGCTTTGACTCGACTTGAGCAACGCAAACAGTGGCAATGCCCTGAAAAACTAAGGGTTCCTTTATATATATATATGTAGTATGGGCAACTCTCTTAGGTACGATCTAAAATAATTCCACACGTTGCCTCCATAGAAGAGTATGCGTTTCATAGCTTGCTACAATTTTTCTCTTGCTTGTAGTTTTCCTTTTGTTCCTTTGTAATCATATGTTTGAGACGAGAGGTTTCATTCCAGTTAGGAACGTTGTTCATTCTCAATAAGAACGTGGTTGTAACTCGATTCTTACTCTGAATCAAGGAATCACAGTTTTGGAGTGGATTCATCACCCCAAGTAGGAAGTTGTTAAGCTAAGGTAAATATCTCTCTCGAGTCGTTGGGAGAGCTAAGCAAGTCATGCCAAAAAAAAGAGGGACACATGGTGGTAGTAGTTGACATCATATTACTGAGATTATTTTGGAGGTAAGGTTTGTTGCTAAATGCAAGGAGCCATTCAAAAATTGTGGGACACTTGGCATTGTGAAATTAAAAGAGATAAGTGGGAAAAGTGGTTTGTAGCTATTATTCTACCTATCTCAAAAAAGGATCAGGGCCGAGTGGACTACTGCATATACCATCGCTCCATTAATAACCCAACCAATGAATGTTGGGCACTCAGATCTTTAGTCCAAAGAATGATGGCAAATGACACGCAGTAGCTCCCTCGCTAGCTGGAGGATGTCCTGAAAGATTCTCTCCCTCACCACAAAGACAATGGAAAAACAATCATGATGCCTTCTCACTATGGGTAAGCAAAAGAACCAATGGTGTGCAAGGCTCAGTTTGGATGGCACGAACTTGAGGGGAAATCAGAATATGATTTTAGGTCCCCTATAGTTCCACCATTTGAAATGGATTGGAATAGGAAAGTGTAGGTAAGTGAAGTTAGAGGTGGTCGGTTGTTGACCTCTGGGAACATGGCTGGCACTGCTACGGTCTGAGATCATCGGAGGTGGAGAGGAGAAGGCCAAGGCAGACACAGAGATAGAGAAGTTGGCAGTGTTGTACCTTGAACACTTAGTGTATGATTGTTAAGTATGTTGATTGTATTGTGTTACTGTATGAGTGTGTTTTTATATGCCGTATACATGATACATTATATAAGCTCTGGGAGTATTGGAGCCTAAACAACCTGTTAGACAGGTGGCCAGCTCTTCCCAATCCCATAGAAGGTTGATATCAGCCCTACTACCATATGTAGTTTAGGCTGGCAGGTGTGAAGGCAACATGCCATATTATATATACAACAGAAGCGTGAGTGTAAAGTCCACACCACCTCTCTCTAAGCCTAGTCAAAGTGGCGCTATCTTAGCAGAAAGACAACCAAGCAAAGATCTTGACGTTTGCATGACCTTAGCCTCGAATTCATCCTCCAATTCATAATCCTCTGATGATCCCAAGCAGTGGTGCCTAACTACTACTCCCAACCTAGGTAGCCAAGTGTACGAGTGAGCCAGGGGCCCATCCTAGTGCTAGGTGAGCCAAGGGCCCAGCCTCAGCAGCCCATTAAGCACAGGTAGGCCAAGGGCCTGACTATGTTGCTATTGGGTGGGTAGTGAGCAAGGTATAAAGGACCATGGGCTTGAGGTAGGCCATGGTGCTGCCTGTTGTTGAGCTTTTCATACTCAGACTCATTATTGTGGTGTGTACAAGTAGTCTTGTGAGGATGTGTGCTGCCTTGTAGGTCTACCACCTAGGTAGGGTATTGATGTTGTGACGCCCGAGGCGCTCGCCACGTATAAAGTGTGGTGCAAGTACCCACATAAAGTAATTTATGATTACCCATTCAAATTGAAATTAGTTTTCCAAATTATGCAGGAATTTGATCCCTAATGCCTTCATGATAATCTCATTTTATCGCAATCCTATGTTTTAAAATGTTAAACCAAATATTTTCCGTTCTAAAATTTTTTTCCTATATAAGATTCCTAAATACATAAGGTATTAGATTATAGGGTATTGGATTCCTAGTAATGAGATTCTCATTCTCCCTCTAGAATCCAAGCATCCAAACATAGCCCAAAGGAGAGGCCAATGGTTGCATTTCCAAAAATGGTAAAAAGAATAAGGTAAGAGGGAGAGCCATAAAAGTCCGACTATGGTTTTCCTATCCTCAAAAGGAGCTTCACCATCTAAAACATATAGGGCCTTGACAAATTTTCATCATCATTCTGACTTTTATAAATTTGAGAGGCTTTTTCAAAAGTTTCAAGAGAAGATGAATGGCTATGTGGCTTAAAGCTGTTGGCGAGGTGGGGGCTGGTCCCTGACAAAGGATTCTGTTTCTCAGCGGTCGTTTTTTCGAGTAAGAAGAGGAAGTGAATGATCATATTGGGTGGTGTCGTCTGTCTGTGGTGGAGCGTGGTCAAGGGCTCCGAAGGGCTATTGTGCTTGTTGGGTATAAAGTGCCATGGTTGTGTGTAAAGCTTCGGATTGCGTCGCGCAAACCAGGTAGGCTGGCTTTCTTGGGACGTTTGTTTGGGGGTCATAGAAGCATGGCGGCATGGGTTTGTGGTGAGGAAGGAGGTGGCTTTTCCATTCAAATCGTGGCAACAACAGGCGACAAAAGGGAATAGGTGTTCATTCTGCAATTCAATTTTGGGGATGGCTGGGAAAGGGTGGCTCTGGTCGTCTAAGGCTCTGCGATGGGTGATGCATGGGTAAAGAAAACTGGTTCCTCGAGTAAGGGGAGGAGGCAACAAGGGGCTTCAACAAAAGTGATAGAGAAGACGAAGGGGATGACATCATTGCGAAGATTGGGTCAAAGGGGGTCTGGTTTTGGAAGTTGGGTCGGTCGTTGGTTGGATGGATTGGGGACTTGGGAGATTTAGGCTTGGAGGTTCCTGTTGTATCTGATTGGGTTCACCAATGGTGGGCGAAGTAAGGAAGGTGGAGGATACCGGGATAAAGGGACAATTTTTCTTGTTTGTGTTTCAGTCAAGGCAAGAGGCAGAGGCTTTGATTCGTCTGCGATGGACTATTGCGGGACGTGATTTATTGTTGGACTAGTGGTCGCCAGTGACTTGCACAACCATTCATCTTTTCCACAAACTTTTGAAAAAGCCTCTCGAATTGAAGTCAGAATGATAGTGGAAATTTGTCAAGGCCCTATACGGTAACGAAAGGCGTGGTTGCTCCGTGCTCAGTGATTAATGTGGTTGATTTGGTTGGAGCGTAATAAACGTACTTTTCAAGGGATTTCTCATTTAGTGTCTTGGTTAGAGAATAGGCTTTTTTTGGTTTTTCATAGTTGGGTCACGGTGTCGGTGGATCCGAATGTGCTGGCCTCTGTAAATTTTGTGGATGATTTGATTAGTTAGGTTTCGGCCTATTGTGGCCCTTAGTTTTGTATTCTTTGCATTATCTTAATGCTTTATAATAATATTTGATCTTTAAAAAAAAAAAAAAAAAAAAAAAATTCCACCATCATTCCTGAGGTGAAAGAAAACTACGTGCAAATAAACCCTACAAACCTTAAATCAACAATTTGATGCTAGTTATATGAACCCATCTTCTCAAATCAACTCTTATTGAGACAAATACCTTTTCAATCAACTAAATAAAAATGAGGATATTATGCTCACATAGTACGGATTTTACCCTAAGAAGCGCGGACACATTTTAGAGGATGTTGACACTCCAACAAGCGTGTCTACCACTTCTTCAACGTGTCTTGATTAAAATTTTAAATTCATAATTATGGCCACTTTTTAGACACTTCTTAGATACTTTGACGACACTTATGTGATGATTCTCTCCATAGCTCATAGTAACAATGTCCCACATCCTTTGGAATGGAACTTGTGCACTCCAAATGTGTTTTGAATCATATTTAAGATGAATAAATCATTTGTATCTCAATATTCTGTTTTGCATTTTATAGAATGCAATTGTTTAGTGAATTATATCTTGATGTTTAAGTTATGAAATATATGGATTTTTAATTTAATAAGAATTATATTGCCTCTTTTTTTTATAATTACCCTTCAACAAAATTATTTAGGACAAATTACATTGGTGGCCTTTACATTTTGTTCCTTGTATCATTTTAGTCCCTGCACTTTTAATAAATTTTATGTCAATTTGGTCCAATTGATAATGTCGTTAGTGTTTTTGACTGAAAATAATCATTGAATTGGTTGAAGTTAACTAAGGTTAGTAAATTTATAATATCTAAAAAATATGACACATGCCATTTATATGCATATTTTCCATTAAAAATGCTAAGAATTGTAATCAATTAGACTAAATTGAAACAAAATTATAAATTCACAGTCAAAATTGAGCCAATTGAAATTACAGGGACCAAAATGACACAAGAACCAAAGTACAGGAACTACTATTACAATTTGGCCAATTATTTATATATTAGGAATAATTGAACTACATCCACAAAATGTCAGTACCATGTAGCTGCTTCAAAGCCAACAAGATGCTCCAATGTCAGATGACCAAGATATTGGCACATACCACATATGATCAAGAAAAGAGTGCCTATAATCACATGAAAACCATGAAAGCCAATTGCTAAGTAAAAGGTAGAAACATAACGTAATTTGATTTGAAATACGATAAATTTATAAAAAATAAATTTTTAACGTATCCCAATGTGTCCTACATTTTTTAAAAATCATCATGTCGGCATATCTATGTCATGTCCGTTTCGTTTATAGTGTCCATGTCTGTGCTACTTAGCTTTTATCCTATTGTACAGACAAGAAAATTGTTTAAGTCACCAATTATCTAAAAAGCTTAAGTTCTTAGAGAATGAGCACAACTATGTATGTCAAGCTACCCAACGCCCTTCCTCACCAGCAACCTTGTCTTACACGTGGAGAAACAAACAGAATATCAAACAGAAAGAGAAGCAAACAACTAAACAGACCGCACCAAATGCCAACGGAGAGACATCCACCCAATACTTCTCTCAACCTGAGCTCTGATACCATATTAAATCATCAATTATCCGCAAGTGGAAGGTGGACAATAGTGGTCGGAGTTGGTTGCCAACTGCGGGAAGGGGTGGCCAACGATCAGTGATGGTAGCCAACCGCTAGAAGTAGTGACTTAAGGTGGTGGCTGAAGGTGTCTTCCAACAAGAGATCGAAGGTGGTTGACGCTGGTGGATGATGGTTGCCAGCCAATGTTGTGAAACCCGGACCGGACCGGCCGGTCGAACCGGTTGGACCGGGAACCGGGCCGTCTTCCGGTCCAGTCAACCCTCTAGAACCGGACTAGGAGCAAAACCGGCCTAGAAATGAAAAACCGTCGGACCCGACGGTCGAATCGGGATAACCGGTGACCCGGACCGAGTTTTGGCGGCTTAGACCGGTGATTTCTTCTTTTTATTTTCTTTCTTTCTTTCTTTTCCTTCTTTGTTTATTATATATTTATATATATATATATTATAAATATATTTTAAAATTTTGACTAAAAATTCTTACTTCAAGAGTTTCCTCTCATAAGGAAGAGTCTCATTGGAAGTTGGAGAAGATTATGAAAGTCTATTCCTATTTATAAGAAAAGATTTTTCAAAGAGAACCTATAAAATTCTATGTGGGATTCAATCAACTTATTTGAAACATATTGATTGTAGGGAGAGTTGAAAATTTCATTTCCCTCCAAAATTAAACCTAACATTCAATCAATTTGTTTGGAGGGCCTTCACTTGCTGACAAGTAAGGCACTTCGATACGAAAAATGTTTAAAAAATTTAATTTCTTTAAAACAAGTGATTTTTTTTTATCAATTATGACTTTATTAAATATTATTAATAATATTATACAACAATTTTTATTTTTATTTGAGTATTTATATATATTTTATTTATTTATAATTTATAATTATTTAATATTAATTATGACGTCATGGCTCGACCCGTTTGACCCGACGGTTGAACTGGTGACCCGTCCACCGGTCCCTTTTCCGGTTCGCTCACCGGTCCGGTTTTCAAAACATTGTTGCCAGCATGAGAAATGGTGGCCAAACGTGGTTGTTGGAGGAGGTCACCAAAAAAGTGCCAGAGGTAGGGGTTGCTGGCTGTGGCAGCTAATGGTGGTGATGAAGGGTAGGTGGTAGGTGAAAAGGGTGGGTGAAGGAGGAAGGAATAAAAATTTGTTTTAAATTAATGAAACCAACTTTTCTTACGAATATAAGAATTTAATAATTTTTTTGATAAGTAATCAATACTTTTTAGAAAAGTATCGAGACGATGAAAAGAATAAAAAGAAAAAGCCAACCCAAAATGGGCCCAAACAAAGCTAACTAATCAAATCTTCCACAAAATCTACAAAAACCAAAGCATTAGGATCAACCAAACCTATAACCCAACATGCAACACCTTACAGCCTCCTCTCTAACTATAGAACTAAATGACACATCCAAAACCCACCTATTGCGCTGTTATGCTCCAACCAAAGCAAAACTTGAGAAGCAAGTCACCCAAGCTTCCGACGCCTCTTCCCCACCCTAGCTCTACCCCAACTTTGTCACACACCCAACACAGACCCCGGTTGCACCCAAACCAGGGCCGAAACAAAGCAACAATAAAACTCCAATCGAGACATAACTAGGCAATGAAGGAGCAAATGATCCACCGTCTCTACATCCCCACAGCACATGCAACCCAATTTAGCAAAACATGCCTCCGCCAGAATAAGTTTCAATAGTCAAAATACAGCCCAAAGTAGAATGTATCAAAAACAACCAAGTTATTTCCTCTTACTAGCATCCTACATTTATTAATGATATATGCGCAAAAAGACCAACTTTCACTTGACCACACAAAAGTGAAAATATGGGTAGAGTCATTAGGCCCATTGTACATCAAGATATACAAGACCACAAGACAAAATCTAAAGTTTTCTGTTTCGAAGAAACTAAAACTTAAATTTTAAAATAATAATAATAAGTCCATTTGTCTTTAATACTTGGCATTCCTGAAAAGTTGAACATCCAAAATTTTGAGAGTACTAAATTTCTAGATCGTTAGTGTTAAATGCTGCTCACATGTAGGTGCTCTTTCTGAATTTGAATTTCTAAGAATGATTGTTCTTGTGGTATGTGTAGCTACCCAGGTCTTTCATCACCAGTCTACGTATGGTCAGCCAAAGAGAGATCACTTCTGAGAGGAAATGAACTGCACCACCATGTAAATAGTTCGGGGCTTCCACCCCTCCAATGATTTCTGCTCATATCTATGGTCTATTGGCAGCATTTTTAAAAACATCCTTGTTGCTGAATCTGTCGAATTTTCCAGATCACCAGAAAATCCCTAGTTTTAGACCAGCCTAAGTTAATGTCAAACCAATCATATACAAATAAAAATGCTTTCAACAAAAATTCCATTCTATCGAATGATTTATCATTTTTCATTGAAATAATATCCCAAAAATATATATATTTCCTCATGTTTGACACAAATTAAGTAAACACCCCATGCCACCCAATAGCTGGTGCAAAGGACATCCATATTCAAATATGCAAGCACAATTAGTTAGAGACCATGATGCACTCTGAGGACATTAAAATTGAAATTCTGTGGGGTTTTTATAAGCTTTGTGAATAAATCTGTATATACAATTGTGTATAATACAAGGAGTACAACTGATACTAATTTAAAATAGGAAATATGA